>JAYMSR010000501.1:0-13689 GCA_036897825.1 Plantago rigida | reverse complement strand
CAATTCTACTCCTCGCTTTCTGGTTCATGCTCACCGGAACCACCAGCTGCATTTCTCGTCGATCCGGAGTTGGTGTGTGATGATGCTTTCCTGAAATCTAGATCGGAGAAGACGGGTGAAACCCTAGAGGCTAGATCAAAGAAAAGGGGATAATCTGCAACTCTCTTTTTCGAACTGGTCTAGGATGTGTTTGGGTGTTTCATGGTTTATCTTCGTTTCATCGCTAGGACGTCTGCCTCTTTATTATGTTCAGTGGTTTGTTTGGAAAGTAATTATGAGTTATTAGAGTTAACATAAATTTATTTTGTATGTGTGAGATATGGACCAATCAACTTCCGCAACTAGTTTAATAAGCGATTTCACGTGGTATCTGTGGATTTTTTTCTTTAATGAAATTTATTTTGTAACTGTGAGTTTTTACATCTGTTGTGTATGTAAGTTTTTATAACAGAATTTATGTTGTGTTTGTAAATTTTTATAACTGGGAGATTTAATGTTGTATCTATTACTTTTTATAACTTGGGGAATTTATGTTGTGACTGTAGGTTTTTCATCTGGCGTGTTGAGAAAAAGATAGCAAATGAAAAGTTCAGACTTATCTAGTAGATTTATATGGTATTTGTGAGATTTTAAAACTGGTAGATTTATCTTATGTCTATTAGTTTTTGCATCTGTAAAGATATCTTATGTCTGTGAGTTTTTGCATCTATGAGATTTATTTTATGTCTATGAGTTTTTACATTTGTGAAATTTATCTTATGTCTGTCTGGGAGAATTAATGTTTTGTTTTATAACTGGGGAAAATAAATTTTGTTTGTTAGTTTTTATAACTGAGGGAATTAATGTTGTGTATGTGAGCTTTTATAACGGGAAAAGTTCGATTTGACCTCTGACTGAGCACTTAAAAAACCAATTTATCCTATTCTAATGAAAATTCACACCATTTTCTAAAATTTGTATCAAGGATTAAATACACTCATTATGTGCAAATAATTTGTTCAACTCACCAAAATACCCCAAAAATAATTGAGGTCCCGATACGTATTTTTGTCGAAATCGAGCATTGTTTTTTCTAGCCGTTACATCTCGCTCCCAAACAGTCACCAGCTTCTTCTCCACTTTTTAAAAAATTCGACCGTTACTCTGCAAATCCGAACGTTGTTAATATCTCTATCTTCTCAATCTACCCACATTCATTCATTTCTATCCTCCTTTCTATTCCTAAATTCATAATTTTATTAACCGATTCCCTTTATCCAGAACGTTGATACTCTTCTTGGATTGTATTCGACATCAATCAATCACTCGATCAACAATGGAAGAGCCATCTAGCGACAAATCGTCGATTATCGATGCAATCTACGAGTTCTCCGCCCCCCAATTTTATGATTTTATGATTGAGGAAACTGATGACGACGTTCGTCTTGCCGAGCTCTGGTTCGAAAATGCAGGCCCCTATGCCCCTTCTCGTATGTCTCTTTTCGCCTCTCCTACTTCTTCTTCAGTTTGATTATTGGGAAATTTCAGTTCAATCCAGGTAGACAAATTTTGTGTGAATGCCTAGGTTTTGGGTGATTTTGATCTGCGAATTAGGTTTATCCTTTAGGGATTGTGTGTGCTCCAACTGCTTGTGCTTTAACCTAGTCCATTTCTGAGATTTCATATGTTGTTACTTTGAATTACTGGTAGTTTTTTTGCTTATTTGACTGTCTTACAGAGCCTCCCTAGTTCTTTTTCTTGTTTTTATTGGAGCTTGAGCTCATCGAGATTTTAGATGAGATAGAATTCTCTCATGGAGGCGGAAACTGGCCACAGGTGCGTGTTATTATATGAATTAATATTAATGACTAGATTCCACACCTGTAAGATGCGATGAATCAATTATATTGGTGTGACTGGCATGTTATAATTGAGCTTTTGGGTTGGAAATAGTGAATTTTGAGTAGTAGAATTATACAATGAGATAGGTGGTACAAAAACAAAATGATGAAGTAAGAAGATGGTGTTGTCAGATAGTTATCGATGATTTTACCTGTTCTGTGATTGCCTTACTCATGTTCAACGGTCTGAGTTGAGGTCTCATGTTTTTCTCCATTTTCGGTTATTCAGCATTTATGCCAAGAATTAAGGCCAGCAGATCAGTCCAACAACAAATTCTTTGCGACTTTGGTGAAGATGATCAATTGCACAAGGTGAAAACATTAGTTCTATGGACTGAAAATATTAATATAAGCCTATAGATGAACTTGAATTGAAATGAAAATACAATGATTGTTGTTGTGCAGGGGCCAAAGAGTTCAGAAGCAGTACCTGATGCAGTGAATTCTGTGGGAGAATCAGTGCCGAAGCCTCAATTTCAAATACAGTCAGTTCCTTTCCATTAGTCATATAGTAGTTTGACTTTGTCCTTTTTTGAACTCTACAATTCTTATGAAAACTGATGTATATTTGTGTAACAGACCTCAATTGGAGCTCGTTGCAAAAGAAACGGAACAAGTTGCGACTTTCATAAGGCCTCAGACAGAAACTGTTAGTTAGTGTGTTATTATTTACTGCTACATTTCTTAACCAGATAGCTGGAATCTGGTTCTCATTACAACTTTTTACTTGATGTAGGGTCCTGAAGGCAAGAAGGCGTCTGTTTCCGGTGAAACACGCACTCCCGATAACGAGAGGTAACTGTCTGTATGTGCAAATGATATAGGGAACTTGTAGAGCTCAATCTTTCCTGTCTGTATGTGCAAATGATATAGGGAACTTGTAGAGCTCAATCTTTCCTGTTTGATAATTTAACTCGTGGTTCATGTTAGCAGTCTCTTAGCAGGAAAACGAGAAGTTTGTACTCCGGTGCTATCAAAGCTGTCTGAAAACAAGAAGGCTCAGACAGCGAAGAAACTAGCTAGCATGATCAGGAACCCAGCAGCAGTGAATTCAAAGATTAAGTCACAAGAAAGAAGTACTAAACCACCACCAGCTAGTGCTAAAAGGTAGTTTATATTTTTGTATGGTGAATGAATATTATCATTCTTCATATGATTCGTTATACCGTTTCTCTTTCTTATTGTTGTATTTCAGAGATACAAATGTGAAGAACAATAACATTGCAGGAACTGTTAACGTTGCGCATGAAAATCGAGCCATAAAAAGGCAAAAACTCGAAGGAGGAAAAACTCGACAGGTAGTTTGGTCCTCAAATGGGGTTATACTTCAGTGTACACTTGTAGTCTTGACTCTTGTCTAACCACCCCGGCTCTTGTCTTTAGATTCTTACTGTGAATAAAGCTCCGAATCTTCCTCATAAGACAAAGTCTGGTCTTGTTGTTACCAATAGCTCCAGCTTGTGCTCATCTTCAACTGTCAGCACTGGTAAACAGGACAGAAAGGTAACTTCTTTACCTGAAAGATTAATTCAAACTTGCCCCCTTTCCATTTTTAGTCATTATTAAATCTGATGGTAATTATTCTTTGTGAAGATGTATGTACGAGAACCGGCAGCCCCATTTGTTTCTACGGCAGAAATGATGAAGAAGTTTCACTCCAGCACAAGAGATCTGTCTTTTTGCAGCACTTCTTCACGGGTAAAAAGAGATGTGGATGTTGGCAAATCTTCATACCAGTACTTGTCTCTTCTGATTTACAAACACTTATACTTCTATCCGTTGCATATCCTTGTGTTATTGTGTTCTAACTAAAAATCTAAAATCTTCAGTGTCATGCTGCTGGAGCTGTGCAGAGGAAGCCACCAAAGCTTACGCTTACAAGGCCCAAAACGCCAGAATTTGAAACATCTCAACGGGTTCGCTCTGTCATGATCAAAAGCTCAGCCGAGTTGGAAGAAGAGATGTTGGCTAACATGCCAAAGTTTAAGGCTCGCCCAGTAAATAAGAAGGTAACTTTCGAAACAGTTATATAACCCCTTTGACCATATTGACAGCGCCACAGTCCTTGAACCTTTTTTGCGGTTCGTTATAGATTTTCGAGGCTCCGACATTGACAGCACCACAGAGAAGTACACCCCAGCCTACTGAATTCAAGGTAAGTAAAGCACTCTCTCTAGTTGAAATAAGAAAACTAAGTGTGAATTTGTTCATTAATAATATGACTGACTTGGGACAGGAGTTCCATTTGGAAACAATGTCAAGAGCTAACCACCATAATGCAGAGACGTCTACCGTTGCATCGATGGATTCTGCTTGTACACAGGCACGGGGACAGGTAACTTCTAAATTTTGAATCTTGTGTGATTTTCTCACATTGTTTGTCATAATTATATTCTTTGATCTGTGATGTTCGTTTATTGTTATTTCAGAATAATCAATGGAATCCTCATCACCTTACGGCGCCAAAATCTCCCCGCCTACAAACTCTTATGCGTGCACGTCCTCCTAAGATAAAGAGTTCTGAAGAGATAGAGAAAGAGCAGCTTGAACAGATTCCCCAGTTCAAGGCCAGACCACTAAACAGAAAAGGAATGTTTTTTTCCACTCTGGTCTAATTGTTATGCTTTCTTTTATAGTGTAGTAATGTTAAGCATCTTATTGGGTTGTGTTAGATACTTGAAAGCAAAGGAGACATGGGTGTTTTCTCCAATTTGAAGAAACAGGTCACAATACCGCAGGAATTCCACTTTGAAGTAGATAAGAGAATTCCACCTCCAAATGCTGTTGTTGGTCTATTTGATAAGGTACAAGTTTTGCTTTTTTCCAATTATATCTATTATCTAGCTTAATATATTTTGCATAATGCTTATTTTTTCCATCCTTGTTTCAGCTTTCAATACATTCAGAATCAAATCAGGAGAAACATCTTCCTAGAAATACAACACCGAATCCGTTTCATCTCCATACAGAGGTATGAACATTCTTTTGGCCCTGTCATTCGTTTACTGGAGGAGTTTTCTATCATCTTGTTTCCTTAGTTTAGGCTCATATATTATCCATATCATAAACCAGGAACGAGGGGCTGAGAAAGAAAAAAGATTGGCTGAGGAGCTTTTACAGAAGAAGTTGGAAGAGGAATGTGCCCGGGTTCCAAAAGCTCATCCGTACCCTTATACAACTGACTACCCTGTGGTATTAATCTTGGATTGTTTTTATACAACTTTAGTTGATGGCAGTTCACATATTTATGGTTGCACTCATTCAGGTACCGCCAAAGCCAGAACCAAAGCCATGTACTAGACCTGAACCTTTCCAATTGGAAAGTCTGGTGAGGCATGAGGAGGAACTACAAAGAGAAATGGAAGAGAAGAGACGAATGGAGATGGAAGAAGCTCAGATGAGAATATTTAAGGCCCAGCCTGTTCTAAAAGAGTACAAGTCGCTCCCTCAACTTTGTTGTTATTATTGCATAACTTCATGTATGTTATTGCTTATTTTTTGTCATATGGTCCAGGGATCCAATTCCTTTACCTGAGAAACCAAGGATGCCCTTGACAGAAATTCAAGAATTCGATCTACATGTTAACCACCGAGCTGTAGATAGAGCTGAGTTTGATAATAAGATTAAGGAGAAGGAAATGATGTATAAAAGATATAGAGACGAGGCAGAATCTGCAAGGCTGATGGAGGAAGAGAAGGCATTGAAACAATTACGAAGGACACTCGTTCCTCATGCCAGATCAGTCCCAAAATTTGATAATCCCTTCTTACCACAGAAGTATGTCTTGATCTGAGCTGAACACATTCTTTTTGGTACATTGGTATTATATTTCTCTGCTGCTTTTTTCCTACTTCTATTATATTCTTATATAAGCCTGCTGTTGCTATTGAACAAACAGGTCCTCTAGGGGAGCTACGAAAGCCAAGTCGCCAAAGCTGCTAATTGACTACAGAAAACAGAAGCGAAGAATTGTCCATCCAGCTTCCAGTGCAGCAGCATCTCACATGAGGTGAGGATCGAGCAGTTGGTGAGACCGGAGGAGATAGGTTCAAGAACCATTGAACCCTCGTATACCCTACTGTTGGATTCTTTTGTGAAAACGTTGTTGTTTAAGATTCTATCAATCATTTGATCGTGGTGATTTTCCAGTGTAAAAGTGTATCAAGTATACTGTGAAATAGCAGCTGATGATGTTCAGTAATGATTCTATTAGTTGTATTAACTGTTGTATCAACAATGAAGTTTGCGTATCCCCAGTACGTTTTAAGATACAAGCTTATTATATACACGCTTAAATGGAGGTATATATAATCCAACTTGCAAAATCATACACTATGATGAATTAGAACTATCTTCTACCCTTTACGAGGTTCGCGCTTAAACTTTTGTTTCCAGAAAAGGCAAACATCAGAACCATACAATACTTGAAACAAGAAGTCTTTGTAGCATGAAACCACTTGGATTGAAACTTGCCAGAGACTTGTTAATATTATTCTGGCCCAAACATCCAATGCACGTTCCAGATTAACTTACAAATAAAAAGAGTTAACTTGCTTGTAATAACAACAAAAACGAATTACAAACAAGTTTCTTCAATAAAGAAAAATTCAGCTACTTTGATGCGGTGTCATCTGATTCAATTTCTTCATGAGATTCGATTTCTTCATCAGCTGTTTCATACACAATGGAAAAATAATGCTTTATATCTGCAGGGCTGAGGCCGGGGAAACGGTGGATACTGCTTGGCCCTGGATCAATTTGAACAAATGGCCATTTCATACATTCAGCTGCTCCACATTCTTCCCAACCATCACCAATTGTGCAAAATTGCACGCTTGGTCCACTGAAATGCTCCTTGATCCATGAAAAGCACTCAGGCTTTCCCACATCCAAAGAGCTATAGACTGGAAACAACAGAGTGCAATTAGTTAATTGGAAAACAGATATGGCAAGGGTGTTCAGTGCAGCACATGGTTATATTTGCAAAGTCACTTGCAAAGTTTCAATTTCTTTCTTTTAAGTGACATGGTCCACCTTTAACGCCTTGATGGCCAACTTGAACAAGCCCCACAGTCACATGTCATGACAAAGGCTCTTGTGCGGTTACCTTAAAAACTGAAGTATGTTCACCCATGTTAGTTTATGACATGATATACCAACAATCCATTTACAGCCAGTCACACAATGGCCAATCAGGCAGTTAAAATTTGATCCCCAACTTGAACAAGGTCGTTGAAAGGCATAATTGTGATTAAAACAAATGTTCTACTGGACACAGAAGATAAACTAATGGTTAAAATACATTATGTTATTCTCGGCAGAAATAAAACTAACCATTATCACATGTAAAAATTTTGTCAAGTCGAAAGAATAGGCACTTGACCAGGCTGGGTATAAGTGGACCTGATGTAACCAAGACATTCACATTCTGAACCTGTTCACATTCTGAGTTTGTCTTATCCTGACTCACACACTGCTCCAAGCAAGTCTTAGCTGTATCAAAGTGGTAAATTGTTAGGAAGATATCTTTACCAGAAAAAACTTGAGAAAACAAAACCATAAAGATGCAAATCAACAACTGTGAAAAATACAATTTGCCTAGGACATTTCAATCAACAAGTAAGACTCGGGTGATTCTACTACTCACAATCAGTATTGTTCACTTGCTCCTGAAATGCTATGGTGGTTGTTAAATTTTCGGAAAAATATACCTGATGAAAGCCATTTGTCTGTGTAGGTGTCAGTCAGATCATACAGACTATCCCATAATTTTATGACATCTTCACTCAGAATGCTATACAGCCCCTGCAGAAGTCGCAAGTACAGGTAGCATTTATGTTTAGCTGCACCATATCATCCATAGTTTATATGTCGAAGGACTAAGAATTCAGCACAAGAAATCAAAGCTCCTTGATCAAGCTGCCGTCATTAGGGACTATAAAACAAGAGCACATGACTTGTAATTTCCCACTAATATGCTATGGTCTAACAGAATAGGAGCAAGCCAATTTACCATACGACCGTGTACTCCTCTCTGTCCCAGGGCTGAGAATAACACCTCGTGTTTCTGTCCAAGCCGTGCTCGAAACAAATATTTGTATGAGAGGCATGTTTAGTTGGAACAAAATGTCCTTGGTGATAGTGGGCAGAACAATATTGATATTGACTCAATTCTCCCATCACAAACCCAATATTGTTAAGGTTCATTCGACTGATACATGGAATGCAACTTTCAAAAAAGAAACAAAAAAATGCAAGGCTCTTCAGGACAAACCACACAGGAAGGTATACGGCGCCTAAACCAAATATAATACTTCAGAAGTTACCATATCAAAGGCATGTAAATGTTAGTCTGTCAATTTGAAATAGTAATTTCGTCACAGACTGACTTTATGAATTCATTTTTCTTCCTTTCTAATTCACTTATCATTCTATCCACTTAGGCTGCCATCAATTTCAAAGAAGTATGGTTGGGTTATGCACTTGTGGTCAGAGAAATATATACAAGTGAAAGTGTTGACCAAACTTAATTCTGACAACCATGAAGAATGTGGAGCTAGTTTTGTGAAGGTTTTAAGGAATGTGATGAGAATTAATAATAGGCATAGGCTATTAACCACATTGAAAATTTACATGAGACAGGGAATTCCAACAGAATTACAGAAATAGTATTGATGAAGGGAGCCCTAGAGTTACTCTAGGTAGAATAAAAATATAATATAAAGGAATAGTGTTATCTCGTATTGGAAGAGAAAGAAGTTGGATCCAAGTATAGAGCACAGGAAAAAATAATCGACTTGCTAATCGCATACTAAAAAATGGTCATGCATAAGAACGGGATAAAATTTTTTGTTTTTAACCAATTCGGATGAAAACTAATATTGCTATTTAAAATGATCTTATTGGAGTAGCATCGTGGAAACATCGTATTTTTTTTCATACTGTGACTGAGACAGTAAAAGTGCTGCCTTGAAAATGATCTGCAGTAAAAGTGGTCATACTAATACAATACTGTAAATTTGGTGTCTGTATATGATATAGTATAAAACTTTTATCATAATGACAAGAAAAGATTTAGGTTATCAGTACGGCATCTAGGTATGGAGAATAAAGAAGATCAAGATAAATGACATTCGTATCTTTCATCGCATAGAGTAGGTCCGACTTTCGAGTGATGCAAAGTGCAACTTAACTTCCATCTAATGTAAGTGCCCTCGTTATGTTTTGTTTATTTGTATAATTGCTCAAGCAAACACCATAAATTCCCTTTAACATACATTACGATGATTTACTATTTAGAATTCATATTAACTTTCTACGAAAAAATTGTATGTGAACTATTCAATCGCCTTACGACTCCTCCCTTGTAACATAACATTATGATTATTGTGAGAAAACCTAGACTAAAGTAATATTCCTGTCACAATAGCAGTACTTCGAGAATGAATCCTATTGGGAGCTATTGAGTTACAAATAACATGTGCCATGAAATCAGATATACATTGATGTTAAACCTGCAGTTCATAGACTATATAATGATTTACTATTCAGTAATTCACAGCCATACTTGAACAGAATCTGTTCTATCATCTATGCATACTTGACTTCTAAGGGGACAGTGATTCAAAAATACTACTAAAACAGTAATTTATACTTGAAGTACTAGCAATAAAAATTAATTGCGATATACAGATCATATGCAAGAAAACAAATGGCTGGAATAATCGATAGGTAAAACATACCTTCCTATAATTCTCTGCTATCACGCGGAAGCGATATGCCCATTTCCGTTTGTTAGGAGAATCAACTGGGGGGGCAACGCTATCAAGTTTGAAGTCGTATTCGGAAAGGTCTATGCCATCATCATATTCTTTGAAGACATCAAGATATGGTTGATTGGCATTTTCAATCTATGTCATGAAAAACTTGATTCAAATTATGAAGTATGATAAACTACAGGTTGGAAGTAAACAAAAGAAAGAATAACCATTACTTGTTCGTAGAAGAAATATTCATCACACACACGAAGAATATGATCTTCCCAAAGTTTGCCAATTTCTGCACCAGTTTTTACGTTCTTTAAACCGTTGAAAGCTCGAGCATATGTCCCATTCAGTAAGGACTTGAGCAATATCAGAGTCTCGTCCATATCCCAAATGTACACTTTCATTTTCTGATCCATTCTCTTAAGCAATATCCACTGAAATGTATTAAGATCTCAGATCTTAACTCGATGCTACACATGGAAGACAACGAGTTAACTTTCTATAATCAGTCACCACTTAGAAATTGCCACTGTAAACTAGTCATGCCAACATAATAATGGAAGTGAGATTGTAGAAATAAGTGCAGCCAGTATTGATAGAGGTACCACCTTATGCTCTACCACAGAGTGATATGGTACCATACTGTTTTTAATGGTATAAAGTTCCTTTTGTCACTTATAGCACATCTGTGTTAACACTTAACTGTCACAGTTTTGTTATGGAAACCGATAGTGGTCAATCATAGCATGTAAATCTTTAGGAAAATCACGGCAGGCTGTTAGAGTTAATAGGAAAGCTAAACTAAGGCTAAAAGCTAAGTTACTATCCGAAAACAAAATTACAGCCTTCACAAACCAAGCAAATTGCAAAAGCTTAACACTAGAAGCAACCATCTTGGTCCATGGAAAGGGTTGGAAAATGCTCACCAGTAAAATCAGTCCTTTACAGACTATGGTGGTCACTGTCCACTGATACCTCAAAATCAAATAGAGGTAAATCAACAATCCCTCATTGTATGCCCTATGGTACAACCGTGCACTCGTTTTTCCACAGCGGTGACCCGGAATGAGTGAGTGCAACAAGTTTTGAAAAGACATGGTTAGGTGTTACTATAAACATATACTATATGTTCCAATTTCTAAGCTCCAACATGTTATGTTCCCCATATGAGTCATAAATTTACAATCCCTAATTTTATTAGGTGTTACTCCTCAAAGACTACACACACCTCTGAGAAGAAGAAATAAAGAAAGAGAAAAAACCCAATATCACGTACGAGCAGACATCATAAGTAACCCTAACTATGCAACAAGCTTAACAAATTCATCATTGAGGCAAAATTACAAACAGGTAGAAGAACTTTTGAGTACAAAATAGATTGATCAAGGGAAATTTAGAGAGAGAGAGAGAGAGTAGGAATAACCTGTAAAAGTGAGATTGTAAAGACGATTTGATGATGATGATGATGTGAAAGTAGCTATGGCAATCGATCAAGATGAGCCATGTTGGTTTTATTTATTTTCTTGATCCGAGGCCAATTTGAGAAATGAGCTGCTTGCTTGTAATTTGTAGCTAAGAATGACATCATTTCGCATTTTCTATTCCAATTGTTTTTCACAGTTAGGTACCGACTGTTATCATCAAATAGACACATCTCAAGTTGACCGTGAAACTCTGACACCCAAAACTCATGCATTAACTTTAACACGTGATTTTATGGAAAAAGTAAAAATAAAGATAAAACATCAAAACGTGAAAAAAGATAGTATAATTTTAACGGTAAAATATATAATTTTAATGTGAAAAGTTAGATTTATTTTATTATATATAGATATGTGTTGTTCCGTTTTTAATTATATGTATAAAATTTTGTGATATAGTTAAAAATGACAAATACATCAAATTTTACGATACGGGGGTGTATTACTCTCAATCATTAGGGTAGTGATTGGTGGGTTGTGTAATGGAAACGCACCGGGTAGCTAAACAAGCATCTACTCTCCAAGCTTATTTTTTAAGTTGTGAGTCATAGTTTGAGTAACAAACACGCCTCGTGATAGCTAAATAAAGATGTAAATTTTGAGATGGATAAATACATTTAAAAACAGTTGGTTGAATTGTAGGATATATTTGAGGTCTTGTTCTTCATTTTTAAGTTGTAATAAAATGTAAATTGCCCATTTTTTTCTTGATAGACATGAGTTTGGGACTTATCGGTGTCATGATTATGTTAATAAGTCGAGTTCTTATCGAGTTTTAAATTTTAAAGCTAGAACTTAAGTTAAATTAATTTTGTTTAATTTTAATGAGCACGAACATTTGACAATTTCATCGTATTGTTGGATAAAGGGTTAAAAAAATAATATAACTTATGAATTTGATTTCTCACGAGTTACAAGTTACTCTCGAACAGTTTTGAACTGTCAACATCCCTATATAATAGAACTAAGAAATTCAATAATGGTTATCAAGTTTAAAATATCATTGGCAGGTAAACAACCATGGCAGAGCAACTGCAATTAATCCAAACCAATATCTATGACCTTGGATGAACTAGTTATAAATTAAGCCAAACAGGCTGTAGATACTTATGCAAAAGGATCCACATCCATGATCAACAAACTCTAATAAAGTTTACTACTAACAAATAAAGTTTACGAAGTCATGTGTTCTCGCCATTATTAGACCCTTTGTGCATCCATTATTCACTTCAGATCTTACTAACTGGCTAGCATTACGGAGAAGGTTTCGGGCATTATGAACATTTAACACACAACCTTAAAAAATACTCCATCTTGGATTCGATCGACTAACCCCTCCCCCAAGTATTTCAAAACACACCCTAAGCTTGATTTGGAAATATAGCCGGAGATTTTAACGGGCTTGGCCGGGCAACAAATAAACAAAACAACCTCAAAATGCCACCAAGCATTGTATTTTAGTGTGGTCAACCATTAAAAAGTTACATGAGTCGAGCCTTATCAAGGACTCGGCTTGTTAAGGCTCGAGTTCGACTCGTTTGATAAGCAGCTCGAGCATAAGTTTGGACTCGTTTTGTTATTGAGCCAAGTATGGTTCTACTCTTTCATAATTGACAAGGTTCGTTTAGACTTTGTTAAATATATAGTTTTTATATTTATATGTATTTTTCGTTAATGTGCTCGAGCTAGACTCGACTTAAGCTTAAACCAAATGAGTTGTGCTCGAGCCTACGTATCGTGAATCGAGCTCGAAAGAAAGCTTGTTTTGTTAACGAGGCTCGTTTAACAACACTACACCCTACCAATCAGTGTAGTGCATAGGTATTACTCGGATCCCGAACCCACTCTTACATAACCGTAATGCAGATTATGAATCCATCTATAATCTATCCAAACCTGGACTTGTTGAGACCTGCACGAACCCATTAGGACCCGTTAAGTACCCATTTAGACCGTCGTGACTGTCAACTACGATAGTATATTGGGTCCAGATCCAAGAAAGGGTAGATGCTAATTCTGGTCTAAACACATCATCCAAAAAATGTATGCATAGGGTCATGTCATGAGTCTCGTTAAGAAAACTATCCAGATCAACTCTGTATCAATCTGACTGCACCGATAGAGGAGAGAGTCAATTTTCTTGTCGAGTTTCCATACATAGGACATCATTGTAATACCCCACATCCGCCATCCCACATAAGTGATTATCACACATAGGGAATCATTGAAATACCCCACGTCGCACATCATTTAAGAATGAGAGGTATAAAAGAGAATAAAGTAGACCACCACTCTATAAGGCATTAAAATTGATTTCAAAAGTAAATCCGTCCGGGTTCCGACCCAAAGCGGATAATGTCATATCATACTAGCGTTGTTAGCATGTCGAGTGTGGCCAAAGTCATGCATAAACACATCGGTCCAAAGGGCCAGGTCGCTACAAAGACCATGATTCAATTTCGTTTTGTTTTCCATCACTTTGTTCTTGACTTCTTGGCTACATTGAGTACTTTTGTGAGATAGCATTTATTCGAGAAATTGTATCGGCATCACATATTTAG
>JAYMSR010000500.1:0-13696 GCA_036897825.1 Plantago rigida | reverse complement strand
CGTCACCATCACCACTCATCCTTCATCTAAAGCAACTTGTAGTTACTCCACAATGTCACCAAGATAACGTACTACATGAGATCATCATACTGCCTGTGATTGTGTGTATCTTCATGTAACAATAGGGTTCAGTGAGAATGCTGAAATTATTTTGATTTGTTCACATTACCATACCGGAGTTTAGAACTCATTATTAGCATCTTTAATCTCCGACATGGAACATGAACACATCAATACATACATTATATTCGCTATTCAGGATTTTTTTGTTTAATTTTGTAAATCAATTTATGGACAACCGATGTTGTTGGTGATCAAAAGTTTTAGTGTGAGGTTTACAAGCCCTTTGTGTGTGATATGCCAATAACGAGAGAAAGGGTGGGAGACGGAGCATACAAGAAACGACAATTGATAGTTAAAATTCAATGTTGTTGTCAGATTGACAACTCGAAAGTCACTATTAGTGCGAGTAATGTTTAGACAAGTCCACTTCAATGAGAATTTTATTTTTGTAAAAATGAGGGCTCACAATTTTAGTTATAGGAACTCATTGAGATTAAGTGACATAGTCATTTTTATCATATTATTTTTATCCTGAAGTCAGTAGGATTATAGAGTTTTAGTAAAATCTGTTGAGTCACCTCACCTGTAGGGTGTATCTATAGACTATAGATACCTTGTGTACCAAGACAAATTGGGCAGTTGAATTGGGTAAGCATTAGGAAAATGGAGAAGATGAAAATGGCGGAAGAAATGGTTCGAGAATTCCTGGCTTTCCGTGGATTCACCAACACTCTACAGTCATTCGAGAAGGAGCTCGCCACTGATATCGGCAAAGCTTTTCAGGTCGATAAGATTCTCGACCTTATTTTCTCCGTTTACATCGCCAAATTCGACCCTCACAAATTGATTGATCTGCTCGAATTTTTCAAAAATTGCTTTGCCTCCTCCGATTCGGATCACATCTCTGTTATCTCCAAGCTTGAGCAGTCTATTCTGCGTTACTACATTGTTAGTGCTCTCAAACGCTCAAGGAAGGACAAAGTATTGAAGTTTTTCGAACTTTTTGGGAACGATTTGCTCCTCAGAGATGACACTTGGAGTTGTTGGTTTGGTGAGTGAATGTATGCTTGGTTTCTTACTGTGATGTTATTTTTCGCTAATAGATTGATTTTGACTGTTCTATTTTTCTTTCAGCGGTTCCGTATTTGCAGAATCCGCATTTGGATCCTAGGTTTAGGCTCTTCTTTTCGGATGACTGGTTCCGAGTGCTGCATCTCTCTGTCAGGAATTTCCTGAGTGAAGTTTTTAATGGAACTCATATCCTTTGTTCAAATTCGTTATGTTTATCTACATCTCGTCATTCGTAGTTTTCATTAACATTCGAGCTTCAATTTCTACAATTAGTGTTATTACTGGCAGTGCTAGCTTTGTAAGTGTTGATTAAATATTTCGTTTCAGGATGATTCCATACCAATACATCCTTATGAAACTCCGAAGATGAATTATTAACTAAGAAATGAGTCTAGGCAACTAATGATCATCATAAGCATGATTTGATCACGTCGTCAAGTATTAAGTGTTATTAACGAACTGATATTCATCTGTGCAAAGTATATAAGTTCTTTATTTATGGGGCAATATGTTTAGCAATAAAGAGTTCTGTAAGTGACATGCATTGGAACCAATAATGAATTTGTTTGAATTCCTTAGCTTGTTTACGTACTCCTACCTTGTTGAAGATCAGTTCAGAAAGAAACACTGTGGACCATCTCAAGAAAGAGATTAAGCAACTTAATCATAGGTTATCACGCGCTCAGTCATTGTTGGAGGAAAAAGAGGCACTTCTGTGTCAGCTGGCGAAGTCTTCAAGGAGGTGATCTTGATCTACTAATTCTAAATGATGTGAAACCATAGAGTACTATTCTAGTTGTATTTACTAGTAAGACTTACATCAGTTCTTGATTGCAGGGATCCAGGAGAAGCTAGTGTTTCTGATGACGGTCATGTCAACTCTAGATCGCAGACAGAAGAATGTCCATCAGACAATGCTCAGATTGAGGAAACTCGCATTGTAAAGGAGAATTCTGATGGCCATACTGATGGTTGCAGTAGTAGTGGTAGTGGCTTAGCTTCTGTAGCTGGTAAGTTGCTGCGTTTTTCATTTTTTTTCTTGTTCATGTGCCTAGCTGCTGAACAGTGTCTTGCAGTTTTCGTGACTGGAAAAATATTCTGATGATTATCTTTGTAAGTAAAAGAATTATGTTTAACAGGTATAGGTTCTTCACTAAGAAAAATGTTATGCTTTCTACACAATAGAACATGACTGGGCTTTAGTTCACTGCACTGACCACTATGCAGTTAGTGAACAACATATCCTTCACTATGAGAGCCAATTTCTTGGGTGAGCAACCATGTACTTCAGTATAATTCACATGATTATAGGTCATCTAAACGAAGCACTGTTTATGTTCTATCTCTAGTATCCTTGCGTGTTATGCCTACTCTCCATGCCGTGGTCCAGGCTGTCAAATCAGCTTCTACATTTAAGTTCAACTGTTCAGGCATAAGTACTTCTACGTGGCATTTTTATTTCCTTCTCCATTCTTAATCCATTACATGCTAAGAATATCATGCTCGTCATAAACAACAGTATTGTTTTTTGTTTCCATTAAGATCGTAATCAAATATATTTTGTAAACATTAGAAGCTCCACAAAACTAGATAGCTCATAAGATCAGATTTAAACTAAAAGACAATCTTCGGCGGCACTAGTTGTTCAGTAAACATAGTTTTGAGTGAAATTATGAAACCTACCTTCTCACGGAGGTTTTCTTTGTAAACTCTCATATGGAAAAGGACAGAGCCGCCTTAGCATTGTAGTCTGTCAAGTCTTAACAGCAAAGAACAAAGACCAGGATCCCCTATGGAAAACCAGATGAAACTATTCAAAAGTGTAAACCATCTAGATTTCCTAAGAGGAAGTTATACTCAAGTACCGAAATATGTTTATAGAAAGTTATAGTTACCCTGACTTAATAAGGTACTGTATGGAAAATAAAGCCCAAACTAATTGGAATAGGCTACACTGCAAACAGGTTGGTCCTGGGAGCAAGATGCCCCTAGGATATATTTACTTCAGTTCTGATGCTACTTGAATATTTGAAACAGGAAGTGACCGTGCTTTCCTGAATGAAGAAGAGTTTCCAGAAGTGGAAGCAATATTGCAGGTGAATTCTTTTGAATGAAAATTATGCTCCAAGTTTCCATGATTCTAGCAGTGCCCACCTATATTGCACTTTCACTGTTTTATGACATCGTCCAGCCAGTAATTTGAAGATTTTATTATTTTCATCCTTTTTAGGACACATTCTTGGGACATACTAGTCCAATTAGCTATTGCCGCTTTTCTACATCGGGGGACAATATTGCTAGTGCTTCTACTGATGGCACAGTCAGGTATCTATTATCTACATATCATACACTCTCTCCAGGAAACACACAGATCTCTCACAATACAAACTAGTTATACCAAATATAGAAGCAAACGCAAACCACAAGGGGACTTATTTCCGTCTCCTTATAAGAAAAATATTACAAATGATAGTGTGAAGCATGTAGGATCTGATTAACACATTACCATGTATATTTTGATATAAAGATTGCTGGTGCATTTACCTATGTGACTGTACAACCTTGGATGATGGAACTCAGTAACTACCTTGGGCCCAAGTTAATAAATCCTTCATCTTGCGACCTTGACCCCTAACTTATTCAGAAGCATATATACGGCTGATTTCATGACCTGAAATGTTTTTAATTTGTCAAGTCCTACTTGCAGTGAGAGCTAGCCTAGTGAACTTGAGCAGCCTAACACATTAATATACACGTTATGGTTTGTATGTACGACTGCATGAATCTTTAGCTGGTATTCTTCATGCTTCTCTAGATTTTATTTTTCTGTCCATGACTCCATGAAGCATATACACCCGATCCTTTATTCTCAAGCCCCGACATTGGAAGTACCCCCTCCACCCCGTCGGGTTATATGCGTTTGCTTTTGGATCGGTTTTGTGGAGAGTTTTAGGATATACTCCGTCCATCCCGGACTCAACTTCCCGTTGGTCCGGGCACAGGTTTTAAGAGAAGAATAAATAAATCAGGAGAGATGAGAATAAAGTAGGAAAGAGAGTGAATAAAGTAAAAAAGATAGTGAATAAAGTTAGAGGGATAGTGTTATAATAATGATAGTGGGGTATAAAACTTTCCAAATTAGGAAGGGGAAGTTGAGTTTGGGACGGACTAAAATGGAAAGTGGGAAGTTGAGTTCGGGATGGAGGGAGTATATGAGTGTATTATAAGGGGATATTAGTTAAGTACAGTGGGTGCTCCACTTCTACAAAAGCTGGAATGAGAAGATTTGTATGAGATATTAGATGGCAAATTGGAAGTTTTGTCCAGGACGGAGGGAGTGCTTGTAAGGTACTTTGTCTGGATGGGTAGTAGGGTTGGAATTGGTTCAGTGGGTGTGAAATATTATTCTTCCTCTTGCCCCCTTGCCACCTGTAAACAAAACCTACTGTTTGTGTGCTACAAGTTCTGTTTTGCACTTTTGCTGATGAAAAGAAAACTATAATTGTTTTCGTCTTTCTTCGTCTGCAGGACAATGATGAGTTTTTTGAACTGATATCATCAAAGTTTTTAACTGAGAGTAGATATTCAGTGTCAGTCCAGGCTGCGGCAACAAGGCTTCTTTATAGTTGTTCACTGACTTGGACGGTATGGTAAAAGCTGGTAATCCAGTTATAATTGTCTGCCAGTACTACTCCTACTCCTGATTACTCTACTAGTTTGTTCTTTTGGTTTATGATGTAACTTCAAGTAGATCTAATTTATATTTATGAAAATTGGAATGCAGTATCCACATGTGTTTGAAGGTGAAGCGCTTACCGTTCTTGATAAACTGAAAGGCTGGGCGATGGATGAAACACCCAGGTCATCTAGTGATGATCATATTTGGAAGAATGACACTGGGAAAAGGAATACATCAGATTTTGATATGCTGCGTACATATTCCACTGGGCTTCTTGCTGTGTGCCTGACTTTGTATGTTATCAAACCTTTTGCTTTTCCCTTGCCATTGCCTTATTTGTGTGTTCTCATCTTTCTGGGTTTTGACACTTCCATTTGAACATTGGTACTCCAGTGGTGGTCAATTAGTGGAAGAGTTATTAGATGGATTATCAGCTAAACTGATGCGATACCTACGTTACCGAGTTCTGGGTGAATCTAGCATGAATCAGAGAGATTCCAGTCAAGTCCTTGAGAACAGAAATTCATTGATTGCTTACTCAAAAACTGGAGATGAAGTCCGTGGTAGACTGCATCAAGCAACTGAAAGTTCTTACTCGGATGTTGGCACCTTGAGAATACATGCTAATGAGAAGGATCGTGAAAGAGATCCTTCTTCATTAGGAGACTTCGATAAGGATCGTGAGAGGCGTGGCACTAAGAAAAAACGTGGAGATGAGTGCTGGGTTGATGATGAAACTCCTGATGGTGTGGATCTTAACACCGATGGTTATGTGGCAGAACCAGATGGTGAAGAGAACTGCAATACTAGAGAATATCGTGACTCAAAAACAAAACCTACTGGAAAACCCCATAGGGAAGAAGACAGTGAGGAAAATATGAGAGAGGATTCTTCAAGACGAAGGACTAATCGGGGAATATTTAAATCAAGAGCAAAAACCAGGTCCTATGAAGGAGCACCGGAGTATGATCAAGCTTTGACTTCTCCAGGCTCTGCCAACAGATTGGGGCCTGCACGAAGTTCAAAAGACAGGACTGCGGCAAGAACTCAAGATTTGAAAAGAGCTTCTGATGCAAAGAAGGGCTTTGTTGGAAATAATTCTGATTCCTTTATTCTTGAAAGGGATGACAATGATGAGTGCTTCCAAGGTTGCAAAGTGGGTTCCAAAGACATTACTGATTTAGTTAAAAAAGCTGTCAGAGCTGCTGAAGAAGAAGCAAGAGCAGCCAATGCTCCTGCAGCAGCCATAAGGGCAGCTGGCGATGATGCTGCGGAAGTCGTTAAGACATCTGCCTTAGAGGTAAGCATATTCTTATTTTCTTTTTGGTTTCCCACAGTATCCGCTACGTTCTACTAGTCCAGCCGAGCATTGTCTGGCTCTTTTTGAGGGATGGCTCTCATAACGGCAGTTTTTACATACACGAGGCTCACACTAGTGACCTTGCTTAGCGAACTCATTCTGAGAACTATTGGGCACTCATTTTCTTGTTGAATGCACCTCACATACTTCTTTTCTCATTGAATGCACCTCATACTTCAAATTATGTCAGGAATACAGAAAGACAAATGATGAAGATGCTGCTGTCCATGCTGCTTCCAGAGCTGCATCCACAGTTATAGAAGCTGCCAACACAGTTGCTCTCTCAAGGTTTGTCATCTAATACTCTCCATGACATGAAACTGTTACTTTTTTGTGGTGTTGTTGGGTATCATCTAAATTTTCTTTTGATTTTTTTCTTGGTGTAGCAATTCAAGTAATGTTGATGGTGATTCAGGACATTCAAAGGCAATGGAAATAGAAACTACTGAAGATACTGATGAATATACCATCATAGGCAGTGACTCCCTTGCCAAACTAAGAGAAAGATATTGTATCCAGTGTCTCATAATGTTGGGGGAGTATGTTGAAGCTCTCGGTCCTGTTCTTAAGGAAAGAGGTGTTGATGTCTGTCTTACACTACTGCAGCGATGTGTTAAGAACAAAGAGGCGTCAAATGTGGCACTCCTATTACCTGATATTTTGAGACTAATATGTGCATTAGCTGCTCATAAGAAGTTTGCCCAAGTATTTGTGGATCGTGGTGGCATGCAGAAACTGCTTGCTGCTCCAAGGAACACCCATACTTTTCTTGGTCTATCTTCCTGCTTATTTACAATTGGTTCAAACCAGGTTATTGCTTTTCGTATCTCTCTTACTGCTCCCTACTGTGGTCGGCCAAACAATTTGATCTGATTTTGTTATCTATTTGCATGTTATGGCAGCTATTTTGTCCCGTTTGCATCTCGATCATTTTTTAAACAGTACTCTCTGGTTTTGACTTCAAACAATCTTTTTCAGGGGGTAATGGAACGCATTTGTGACTATCCCTCCAACATAGTTCACCAGGTTGTTGAATTGGCCCTTCAACTTATCGAGTGTCCTCAGGATCATCAAGCCAGAAAAAATGCTGCTTTGTTCTTTGCTGCTGCTTTTGTCTTCAGAGCAGTCATTGATGCATTTGATTCACAGGATGGTTTGCAGAAATTACTCTCTGTTCTGCATTATGCTGCCTCGGTTAGGTCTGGTGTGCCTTCTGGATCATTGAGTACCTCAGGAGCACTTCGGAATGACCAATCTCCTGCTGATGTTTTAACTTCTATGGGGAAACAGATAGCTTACCACACTTGTGTTGCTCTGCGACAGTATTTCAGAGCTCATTTGCTATCACATGTGGATTCAGTTCGGCCGTCCAAAAATTTGCGCAGTTCACAGCGAAACTTTTCAAGTGTTAAGCCGGCCAATAAATCACGTGATATCAGCAATGAGGCTATGGATGCTGTATTTCGTCAAATCCAGAAGGATCGAAAACTGGGTCCTGCGCTGGTTAGGGCTCGGTGGCCAGTTGTGCACAAGTTTATAAGTTTAAATGGTCATATTACCATGTTGGAGCTGTGTCAGGTGTGATATTGTGTTTTCTATTTTCTTCTCGTTTGATATTCTTGAACACTTCTTTGTCTTTCTTTTTCTTTTTTTTGTACATTCATAAAGCTTTTGCCCACTTCATTGTTATAGGCTCCACCAGTTGATCGCTACCTGCACGACTTGCTCCAATATGCGCTTGGTGTATTGCAGATTGTAACTATAGATCTTTATGGCCGTAAATGTTTCCTAAATGCTACGCTGAGCAATGACAGAGTTGGTGTAGCTGTCATACTAGATGCAGCAAACGGAGCTGGTTATGTTGAACCTGAGGTAAAACATACTTCAAGGTTGATGTGAGTTACTTATTTGCTCTTACTGTTTGTTCCCATATTAACGCCGAATACTTAAAAATGTCAGATTGTTGTGCCGGCACTGAGTCTGCTGATAAATCTTGTTTGCGCTCCTCCATCAATTAGCAATAAGCCAAGTAACATCATGCCAAGTCAACAAGCTTCTTCTACCCAAATTGGAAGTGGTTCTGTGCTAGAGTCTAGGGACAGAAACACAGAAAATATGCCTGAATCGAGGGAGCGTACTGGGGAACCACCTTCATTCTATAGAGATGTTTCATCGTCATCTGTGGGTAATACATCTTCAGCAGCATCCACAGTGGCCTCTGGGTTAGTTGGAGACCGTAGAATATCTTTAGGCACTGGAGCAGGTTGTGTTTCCTTGGCAGCACAGTTGGAACAGTGTTATCTTCAAGCCAGAGAAGCTGTTCGTGCCAACAATGGTATAAAGGTTCTACTTCAGCTTCTTCAGCCGCGGATGGTCACACCTCCTACTTTTCTTGACTGCATTCGTGCTCTTACATGCCGGGTTCTTCTTGGGTTAGCCAGGGATGATACAATTGCACACATACTAACAAAGCTTCAGGTCAGTTTAGCCAATGTATACTATTTGTATTTGTCATCGGCTGGTGTAGCTAAAATTCCAAACTTTGGATAGTGAGTGACATGATCTGAGAATTACTGGTACTTGCCTTTTCTGTTTTTTTGCAGGTAGGTAAAAAACTGTCTGAACTTATTCGTGATTCTGGGAGCCAAACCCCAGGTGGTGAACAAAATAGGTGGCAGACAGAGCTAACTCAGGTGGCCATTGAGCTAATTGGGGTAAGTGGCAGATATATTAAATTATGAAAGTCTAAGACTGCTATGTGCATCAGCATTTAACAGATTGCTTGTAGTGATGTATGCTTGTAGCATACATATCGGGATAATTATGTTTCTAGATACATACAAGTGAATCATCTGAATAAGTTTGTAATGTTCCCTCTGTCCCACTAATGTTTGCTTGGTTTCCTTATTTGGAGATTCCATATCATTTGCTTCCTCATCCCAGAATAGCAAACTATTATCCTTTTTTATTCTTTCTATTTCTTAGTTTATTCATTTTCTCTCATACTTTGTCCTTTCTCCCTCATATATACCTACCAATTTCATTCATTTATCTCATTCTTTGTTCATAATCCTCCAAACATCCCACAAAAAATGAGCAAACCATGTTCTGAGATGGAGGAGGTATAATTAAGCTTCCAGTTAGCCAACATATTATTATTGCTCTTACCATATCTAGATCTGTATTCCTTCCATTGTCTGACTTTTACCATGACAACTGTGTTGAATGAAAGTTTTTACTGAACAAGAGAATTAATCCCGAGTCCATGAAGAAATAACTGATTATCTCTTGGGATCTTTAGCATGTCAACCATTATATTTGATACCCAGAAACTTATTTCTCCTTGGTTTACGTTTTGGGCGAACCCCTAATGCATTGAAAAAAATATAATATGCAAATGGCGAATAAGTTTCAACCATGCAACCTCCTGAAATAGTGCAGCAGACCCACCCTGGTGTAAGAAAATATATTCAGTGTTTGATCTACATCATGGTCGGATTGAGGTTACTAAAGCACATCATCTGTAATAAAAATTCATGTTAGAAATACTGAGTTAGATGACTGACCTGCAGCCTATGATCTTGTACTTGATGTTTAATAGAAACTACCTGCCGCTTTAGCCTGTTGAGTTCTTTTGAGAAAGGGTGAAGCTTATTTATAGTTAAACTGTTGATGCCATGCCCAGAAGAATTTTTTTGTGTTTGATAATTTTGTTCAAGGTCAACCATGTTTCTCTGATGAAATTTCACCGTGCTTTTATTTTTTCAATGTTTCTTACAGATAGTGACTAATTCCGGCCGCGCAAGTACTTTAGCAGCTAGCGATGCTGCTACACCGACCTTGAGGCGTATCGAAAGAGCTGCCATTGCAGCCGCTACTCCTATATCTTATCATCCCAGGTATTTGCTTCTTTAGAAATTCTGGTTCTTGATCATGCGTGGCATGATTTATCTTATCTCTCTGCCACTTTGATATTTAATTTCAGGGAACTTTTGCTCCTTATCCACGAGCACCTTCAAGCATCTGGCTTAGCAAATAGTGCTGCTACTCTCCTGAACGAGGCTCAGTTGACAGCATTGCCATCTTTGGCGGCACCCTCATCTTTAGCAAATCAAGTATCTGGACAGGAAGCTTCGTCAATACAAATTCAATGGCCATCTGGACGTGCTGCTTGTGGATTTTTATCTGATAAAACCAAAGTTTCTCCTTATCAAGATGACTCTGGCGTGAGAAGTGATTTAGCTGTCTTGCTGTCGAAGAAAAAATCATTGGCATCCTCAGCTGTGTCTAGTCACTCTAAAGTTCTACCTAAAGTAGAGGGCAGTCCTATGATATCAAACAGCCATGTCAATCCAAGTCAGAAAGCTTCTGTTGCTTCTGATGTTGCAGGAACTCCATCAGTATCTGCCGCCAAATCTGGTGGCAATATGGATAGTCAGATGAGAACTCCAATAGTGTTGCCAATGAAACGAAAGCTAACAGACTTGAAAGAGATTGGATCTGCACCGTTTGCAAAGAGACTCAATGCTGGCGAACACACACTCAAGTCACCCAGTTTTACAACTCCCATCGCTCTACAAAGGAGTGGGTTGCAGTTAGATGCAACACCAAGTTATACTCAAAAGGATTATCATGCTCAGTTGGCTCCCAATGTTCTATCAGCTGATGGCAATGAGAATCAGCTGACCAATTCTCAACATGGTCTGAACGATCCACAACCCATGGGTTCTGAGCGGATGACACTCGATTCTCTTGTTGTTCAGTATCTGAAGCATCAACATCGGCAATGCCCTGCTCCTATTACAACTTTACCTCCTCTTTCCCTGTTGCATCCTCACGTCTGCCCCGAACCTAGACGAAGCCTGGATGCTCCATCCAACGTGACAGCTCGACTTAGCTCACGTGAATTTAGAAGCAAGCATGGTGGCGTCCATGGAGGTCGTAAGGACCGCCAGTTTGTTTATAGTAGATTCAGACCGTGGAGAACTTGTCGTGGCGAAGCTGGTGCTCTTTTGACGTGTGTTTCTTTTCTGGGGGACTCCTCTCGGGTGGCTGCTGGTGGCCATTCTGGAGAACTGAAAGTGTTTGACACTAACAGCAACACAGTGGTGGAAAGTTACACCTGCCATCAGTCTCCTCTAACACTTCTGCAGTCACACATTTCTTGGGAAAATCACCTCCTTCTTTCTTCAAGTGCAAATGATGTTCGGTTATGGGACGCATCTTCAATTGCAGGTGGTCCTAGGCATTCATTCGATGATATTAAGGCTGCCAGGTTCAGTAATTCAGGTGCCACATTTGCAGCGCTGAGATCTGAGTCATCTCAGAGAGAGATTCTTTTGTATGATGCACAAACATGTCAGTTGGACTTGACACTGACGGACACGTCCAACAGCCTTTCTGGCCGAGGACATGCATATTCTCTTGTGCACTTTAGTCCATCGGACTCTATGCTACTTTGGAATGGAGTTTTGTGGGATCGTAGGGGTTCAGGCCCAATACACCGCTTTGACCAGTTTACTGACTATGGTGGTGGAGGCTTTCATCCTGCTGGAAATGAGGTATGGATTATGAATAATTTAGATGAAATTAAAGCATATGTAATCTTGCTTAACCCCCCCCCCCCACCCCCCCGACCCCCCCCCACCTAGTTATCAATTCGGGTAGTGGCCCCGAACAGCCAACTCTGAAAATGACAGTGGGATAGCTGATTTGTAATATACATTGTATGTGCTATAGTTAAGTGAACTATATAATAATAACAATGTGCATAAATAGTAAACACTCGACATTCTGGGATTTTACGAAAGATTTAAGTCATAATCACTAATCGTAATAGGAACCACTAGTCTAGAAGTAAAAACAACAAAATCTAGCAAGTGCTTAATTTTCCATGAGAAGTTTGTTATGAATAAGTTGTTATTCATCCATCTTCATCAACATACCTATTATACTTAGTTTGTAAGTGGTAGATCCCCTCCTCTTCTATAAATTATTTCCCGTTGCCCTTTGTGCTTGAACTGAAGGCTACAGGAGAAGTTTTCTTCAGTCTTATTTGCTGCTGCTGCCTGCCTGTTTGGTATACATTTTAAAGGAAGTGTTTATCCATTAAATTTTTTGTTTTGTGTTTGGCATGATGTTTTCCAATAATAATTTTAACTCAATCTTTTACCCACTTTACAATTATACTTCTATTTCTATCCAACTATTTCTCTCTCTTTACTTTTCTAATTATACTAACAACCTTGAAGAAATAAAGCTGAAACAACATTAAAACCAATCAAAATAATCTTAAAAAAACCAAATACATCACTTCACTCTTACATAGATCATTTATTTCTTACACACCCTATATAACAACTTTATAAACCCTATAAAATTTTAACTCTATGTGAAACACAATTTTATATAACTCACAACTGAAATTTTTCATCAACTCACTTTTATAACTCCATACCATACAACTTTACTAAGGGTTCACCAGCTCCCCACTTTCCTTGTCAACAACTCCTTAAAAATGCTTCCCAATCACCAACATGCAAATCATCTATGGTGTTGGGACGGGGAAGGCAGAAGGAAATTTTTTGCTCAAACCAGATCTATCGTTAATTCATAGACCATGTGGTGGAGAATGCTCCACATCACTCATTTAATATGTATGTTCCACACACATGTTTATGTGGAGCATTGTCCACTACATGAGTTTATGAATTATTGGCAGACCTGTTCTAGGCAATAATTTTGCGAAGAGAGTGAGCAGATAGCAGCTGTGAGTGAATGAAACTGCTTTACATGCAATTTTCTACGGGTGCTCTGGCTGCATTGGCACCGAGCGACCGTCTCACCGCTAATAAAGGCCACGGCTATTGTAACTTACCCTTAGCACTAGTCAGTAGTCACCTTTACATCCTGAAACATTAATTAAGGATGGATGATGTAGTTAAATCTAGGTTAATATCATTGATTCATTTACTTTTGGGGTGTTGATTGGTGGGAGAGGGCATCTGGTAATAAGCAGACTGGCAGATTTTAGGAGTACTGTAACAGCAGGGATATAGACAAGTCCAGACTTCAGCAGTTATATCAGTTTTTCATAGACTTCATAGTTTATATAGTGGGTAATAAGCAAACGGCAGGTTTTAGGGTTGATGTATGTTCTCTTTGAAATGTAATTTTGAAGTTGCAAACGGAACTCCAGAAATTATGTCTGTTTTTTCTCTTATTCTGACAAATATGTGAAACAGGTCATTATAAACTCTGAAGTCTGGGATCTGCGGAACTTCAGGCTCCTGCGGAGTGTGCCATCTTTGGATCAGACGGTGATTACATTTAATGCCAGTGGTGATGTTATTTACGCAACACTGAGGAGAAATCTCGAGGATGTAATGTCAGCATTTAATGGACGGCGTGTGAAGCATCCTTTGTTTTCTGCTTTTCGAACTGTGGATGCTGTTAACTATTCTGACATTGCCACAACTCCAGTCGACCGCTGTGTGCTTGATTTTGCCACTGAACCAACAGAT
>JAYMSR010000499.1:0-13701 GCA_036897825.1 Plantago rigida | reverse complement strand
ACGTGGTTCGACTCGGTACATGAGCAAGGGTGAGAGCTTCAATGGGATCTTAAGCAAAAATGCCACCTTGAATCCTGGTACATACATACAGAATGTTAGTGTTCAGTTCTTGACCTTTGAGGAACATGTGTTCCAGAATTGTTCACCTTGTTGATCATAATGGACAGACTTTTACAACTGGAACCGCGTAAAGCTCAGATACTGTGATGGTGCGTCCTTTGCCGGTGATGGTACACATTACAATGGAGTGAGTCGACCTTTACTTTACGTACTTCATGCTATACGAGTTCTATGTCAATGTGTACCAAGATCATGAGTCAGCCTGATCCTATGAGAAGTCCGCGTTAGCATGATCTTATAGCTGCTTTCTGTTGGCCTTAACTGGTGCACGAAATCAGACGTGACTCTTTTATTGGTTCATGTAGGCATGTAGCATTTCCTGATATTTATCGAGATGGAGGCTTAGTTGGTTTTGTTTGGTTGTTCTGTTAGCCTTAGTTTCACCTCCGCAGTTAGGATATGTTTGCGTAAAATTGACTTGTGATCTTTGATCTTGATTGAACTACAGACAACAGTGCTCTATTTCAGAGGACAAAGAATTTGGCAGGCAATTATCGAAGATCTTCTCCCGAAAGGCCTGGACAAAGCAGAGAAGGTACTGCTCACATTTCCAGAAAACTATGTTCTTCCCTAGTTATCGTTTTAGCCTAAACATGTCATACGCGGTTATGGCAGGCCTTACTTTCTGGTTGCTCTGCTGGTGGTTTGGCTACCTTTCTTCATTGTGACAATTTTACTAGTTACTTGCCAAAAAATGCTAGTGTGAAATGCTTGAGCGATGCTGGATTCTTTCTGAACGCGTAAGTTCTACCGCCAGGATACAGATTCAATAACCGGACTTACATGCTTGACTATTCTAATCTGTAGCTAACATATTGTAGCATCCTTTGCAGAAGAGACATAGCCATGAACTATACCATGAGAGAATTCTACAAAGGTCTCGTTTCCCTTCAGGTACGCGTATTGCATAAAATAAAATGTCTTACATGACAACTTTGGTTTATGAACTCATCTCATTCACAGAATGTTGCAAAAAAACTGGATAAAAATTGCACTAGCGTCCGTGATCCTGCCCTGGTAAGATGCCTTCACCAGTATTTAGCCATACATGTTAAAATACCATCTCAGAACTTTAACTCCTACTTTTCCCTCTGATTCTGTTCTTGCAGTGCATTTTCCCACAATATGCTTTACCATATATCAAAACACCGTACTTCATCCTGAACTCTGCGTACGATGTGTACCAAGTAAGATCACTGTCTTCTTGTACATCTAATATGTAGAATTTATGGCAGCTATAAGTAAATCACAAAATGTTCGTATTGACAGTTTCATCACGGGTTAGTACCTCCGTCTGCTGATCCACACGGACATTGGTATCATTGCAAGGAAGATCCTGCGAAGTGTAACGCAGTCCAGATAGAAACCTTGCAAGGTTCCTCATCCTGAGTTTATTGCTCTTCCTTGTGCTCCTCCCTCGAGTTCTATGCTAAACTAGTTATGTTCTGTGGTCTCAGCATTTAGAAAATACATGCTCGGAACTTTGCGGTTTTTCTTGCTCAACTCAACTAAGGGAGGCATGTTTATTAATTCATGTTTCGCTCATTGCCAAAGTGAATTACAAGATACATGGCTAGCACCCGACTCCCCCAGAGTGAACGGCAAGGTTTGTTCTAGCTACAATCAATACCCTTTCCATTCGACCTCAAACGATTCCTGAATGTTTGTACTGAGAACTTGCTTATGATCTTCAGACCATCTCAGAAGCTGTTGGTGACTGGTATTTCGGGAGAAACAGAAGCAAGACAGTCGACTGTGCATATCATTGCGATAAAACTTGTCACAACCTGATCCCGTCATCACATGTAGATACATTCTGGTAACTGAGTCGTTTTCTTTAGTTATCATTTTACACAGGGAACCAAGAATGAGTAGAATTGAATTACTCTTTACATGTCTTGCAGGTGATGAACAATATGTAATCTTGGAGCAGCAAACAAGAGTACTGATAAATTCTTTCTACAGAGGATTTACCTTCTACAGAGAAATACATGGTGACTTCTTGAGAGTTCAAGGAAGTTTAAACAGGATAGATTCATACACACACAAAGAGAATACATTATACTACTTCTTTTACAGATTACTGTGACAAAAGCTTGTACACCAGAACAATTTTGGCAATATATTATGTGAACCAACTATAGATAGAGCACCATTAATAGGACCCTGGAGATGCTAACACTGGTAGCACCCTGCATTGTAAGTTTACTATATTGCATGTGGTACAATATAGTAATTTGGATAGACTTTACATATATATGTGTGTGGCTTATGGTTTGACACATTGGCGAATCAAGGAGATAATTCACCAGGGTTGAAATTAAGTTATTTTATTGCTGATAGTCTAGTTGAAGGAGGTGAAAAGTATTTGCATTTCAGTTGAATCGATCCAATCTGCTAAATAACGGGTCGAGAAAATTACGCTAATTTCATATCCACCACTCCCAAAATATTTAACTCAGATGTTTGAAATTCATCAAATTAAGGGAACTTTCCATATCTCCTGAAATTGGGTGGTTTCATCGTGGACTGGAGAAAATGGGATTTTATTCATTACAACATGACTGCTGGTCTCAATTCTTGTTTAGTACTTACTTCATTGTCTATGCTAGGTTAGCTCCCACACGTACAATTTACGAATAATCGCGTCACTGCTCACTCAAGTGCTAGACATAATTTCTTGATTTGCATCGAGCGACTTAGATAGTTTGAAGAATACACAGGCAGTCACTGAAGTGTTAGACACATTTCTTTCATTTGTAACACAAGTTCTTCTCGAACGAGAAAACATAAACCAATGAATGATTTACTGTTGTAGAGATACAAAACAGAATACAACAGTCTGTCTGCAGAAGCCTATAATGAATAAAACTGTGAACAGAGATGATCCCTGATCTTGTAATATTCCGCTGATAATGGTCCTTCAAGAATGATATGCTGAATATTACCACCACCCTACAACCAAAAAAACAGAAACATAATATTATTGAACTTTCTTTTGACAACGAAGCAAACTCATGTCGAATTTTAACAGAAAGGCACCAACCTTCTGGCTGGAATCACCCACTTTCCGCAGAGTCACATACTCACCACAACGCAAGGCACCACCAGCAAATTCCACCTGAGAATAGAACATGTATTGCAATCATATACAGGAATAAACTAATAACACCAAGGGAGTGATAATTCAGATCCTTTAGGGAATAGGGATTATAATAATGTGAAAATGCAGGTATAGATGACGAGAGGAATAAACTGCACCCAGACTCATGCAAACTCCATGGAAGTGAGAATTGGAATTTGAGTATCATGAAAGACTATTTTACAGCAAGTGTCTAATGGTGCGGAAACAAACAATTTGATTTGCAAGGACTAGTACAGTTGTCAAACGGATATAGGAAATTTGAAGAGTCTAAACCACCAAACCCACGAGAGAATAGCAGTGAAGAACTAATTTTGACAGCAAAACATCATTCCTCAATACCTGGATTCCTTTGCTTGAAAGAAATTGCTTGAAATCTGCCATTTTGATATCCCCAACCAACACAGTCTTGTGTGGCGGATCAGGGGTTGACAGGGGTAGCAAAGACAACGCATCACTTTCTGTCTTTCCCACTTCAGCATCAATCCATGCTATTTCGTAATCTCCAAGCTGTAACAAGTATTTTTACAAGTAAGGAGTCTTGAGATGAAACCAAAATAAAAAATTAAGCCCAACGTAGGCAAATAGCTAGAAGTTGAAGCTGCTAGGCCACAGATATATTTGCACCTACTTTGAAGTTATTTTTACAGATATGAAGTGTTCAAGAGTAAAAAGTTTCATGTGTAGTGAGCTACAATCTTTTAATACCTATAATTTTCAATTTTACAAACATATTGATAACATTATAGGGCAGGAAAAAAACTGATAATAAAATAGAAGTGAAACTGTATTTAAAACAAGGTTGTCAATTTAGATGAAGTCAGGTGCTTACCTTCTTAAACAGTACATTGCTCATTAATCTCTCAGAAAGTTGAACCTATATTGCAGAGCAATTAACATGATTAGTAGCAGATAACCAAAGAATTGTTGAACATCTAAAAAGTGTATTCTCTGATAATTAGTTAATATTTTCATCAGAAGCTAGCTCACTTTATAAGCACACAAATCTGAGGTGACATCGATTGATTCTTCAAGCTGAGGAGCATAAACATGAGGGCAAACGTTCTTCAAGCAGTGTTGCTTTAGATGTTCGGTGGCTTCTGCTGATCCGTGCACCAAAACCTGTAAAAGGAACACGTCTGGATTACACAGTTACACAAATATAATCAATAAATCAATCTAAAAGTTTACCACCCATGTCACTAGCATTTATAATTCCTGAGGTTCCTGAGGTTCTTACAAGCTTTAAAGGGGAAACATGAGCAAGTATCTTCTTGACTGAACTGCCATCAGAACGGCCCTCAAAGTCCATATATTTCAATGTACACTTAACATAAACCTGCCAAAAAGAGAATCACATTTGATGAAAACATAGAATTGAAGAAAATTAAAAAGTTTCTAAAGTTCCAAAAAGGATATGGCAAGTCTTTGAAATACTGAAGAACACTGGCAGTGGAACCAGACAAGCAGGCTGTGCTTGAGCCATGATTTAATCAGTAAAACAGCTGAATAAGAAAATCATGCAATTGCATGATCAATAGACCTCAGCAACACAATGACCTCATACCTAAAATTTTCATGTTTTATTCAAGAAAAAAAAGCAAGGATGGACATACAGTAAGCTCTGCAGACACTACTTTCGATGGCGTTGCATCAAGTAGCAGACTGGCGGATCCTTCATCAAGCTTCCCATTTAAGTCATCGTGAGCCTAGAAGAAGACATTATGACCAAGAATATAAGGTAGGTAAATATTTATGCTATTGCAACAGACAGATAACATTGTGACAGTTTAACCAACAAAAGATATATCAAAGTTAAAGAAGATTCACTTCCCTTCATATCAGTGCCAAGAGAGTTTGACAAGTTAATTTTTCCTTATCATCTTTTTTTCTTAATGTTGATTTCACATCTTGGAAACTCTATAAGATTATACAGAGAATACTAGAGGACACGCATTACATATATCGTAAAGAAGTATGATGAGCTTTGTCTCTTTATTAGTAAATGTTCAGCTTACTCATCAAACCTCTCCCTACGGACAATCAATCCGAATTCCATTTGCTAATACAATTTTATCATCATAACCAGTGAAAGCACATTCTACTTTGTCTCATAATACAATCAGCTGATACATACTGAAATAGCATCTAATGTGTTCACCTGTCTCTTAGTCAGCATGTGACTATCAAGCTTCAATTTATTATCATAATCATCTATCATAGTATCATATCACATCATCTAGCAACGATAATAAATATCTTGTGTGATCCAGGAGCACTTTAACCAATATTGTTTATTAAAACAGAACTGGCATCATCAAAACAAAATCTATATATGTAACCAAACGCATGGGATGGAGCAAATTTCCTTATTTTTCATACTTCATATAGTTCCAAAACAACAGGGAGACCTCAGTAAATAAAGTTTATGAGAGGACCACAAAAGAAAAAATTTATGCACAAGTCGACATTCATGACTGAGAAAACAAACAAATTATTTAACAAGAAAAAAAAAATCTATAACTTGATGCAAGCAGCTGATGGGCACAAGTACAAACTCACCATCAGAGCCTGGTCCATGTCCTCATCCTTGATGGTATAATCATCTGGATTGATAACTTCCCCAAAATCATCCCACTCAGATGAGTCGTCATAGAAAGGAAACATAGGTCCAGCACTTGACGGAGGCGGAATAAATCCATCAATTAATACATCTCTGAATGCTCCATGCTGCACACCAGCAGCTGTGAAAATGAAGACGATTTGAATTTCCGATAAAATTGGTAAAATGAACAGAAATAAATATCCTCATCTGGAGTAATGCATCTCGGGAACAAACACTTGATTAAGTTGCACATATTTACATTTGAAAGTTGAAATGCTCATGCTTTAGACAGAAGTAACAAAGAAAAAACACTGTTTACAAACCCATTCCTGATAAATTAATAAAAGCACTTACTTTTACTCTGCAACATTGATATGTAGATCACGTATTTTCTGTCCCAATGCTACCAGAAAGCATACAGGATGTAATTCGGGCTTCAGGAAGGATGTTCAGGGATAAGGATTGTACAACCCTTTGTAATATGATCTCTTGGTGTATCATTTGCTATCTTTCGAAGGAGTGGAATAGCAGATACTACATATTCCACTTTATTTATTGGTCTAAATCAAGATTCTGGATGTGATGTTTTCAGACAGTGCTCGTGGTTTAAAATTATGCTGTAGCTAGGACACCTAGGACAAACTTTCAGAGTTTATGGCCTGATTTATACTTTGCATAGATAACACGATTGTTCCTCCACTGTGACTGATATATTCAAGATTACTCGTCAAAAAGAAACATGCACAAAACAATTTAGTTTTATTTTCATTTCAACTGCATTTAAAAAAAAAAGATCTTTATGGAAAAGTTTGAAATTTTAATCATGAAAAGCAAAAAACTGATTGTCTGCAGAATAAGTACTTCAGCATGCAAATTGAATTGCACTGGAGCAAACTTTTAACTTTCCAAGGGTCAACTAGGAATAAGAGATCTGAACAAGGATATTTATGGGAACAGGATTATGAGGTTCCAAGAACTGTTTCTAAATAAATAGAACTTACCATTCAGTGAAGGTTGTGCAGTCTTTGAATCAATAATCATTGGATCACCAGCATTAAGCTCAGTCCCTAGAGCTGCTTTCGATTCCTCCTCCTCTTTGAGAAGAGTAGCTTTAAGAGCTTCCTCCTGTCTTTTTCTACTTTTCTCCTCTTCATAAGCAGCCAACTCTTCCCCAACCAAGGGGATTCTCTTTGACATGGTAACTTTAACAGCTTTAGGAGGAGGATCCGAATGAAGCATGTGTGCCAAGGTAGCATACTACATAGATGACAGGGTTGTTACAAACACGTAAAGATAACAGGGTCGTGACTTGCAAGCAGATGGAACGCTGAACCAGTACAATAGTTACAGATCACAACAGCAACAAATAGACAATAGTTTTCATTGTGTTGGATAACCAACCAAGTTTAAGGGGTGATAGGTCGATGTCAAATAAAAACCAAAGGTCAATATTGCAGCTCCTCAAGATGAACTTTCGGTGCCCATAGCAGTTAATAGCTAACTGTGGATAATAGCGAATAGACCTTGACAGCTATGACGCACTAGCTAGATATAGCAATGCAATGCTATTTTATAGTATAGCGAAAAACACACCAATTTTGAAATCATTAGTACTATAGGTGACTATAATGATTAAAATCATTCAATAACTAGAAGCCCTGACATAGCAATGCTATTCATCACTATAAGGCACTCACTGTAGTGCTGATAGCAGAAAATATGGAAACACTGCCAGTTAATCAAAAGCCCCCTCTAGCAAAAGGTGGTACAAGGCGCTTCATAACGTGACTAAGGAACCACTAAGCTGCACTCTTTGGTAAAGCAGCCATAGTGTCCGCTATTGGTGTTGATACTATGGTGGTGCCAAAGTAAAATTACACCATGATGTCATCTACAGGTTCTAATTACTTGATCACCAACCTGGCCTCTTTCGGTAAAGAGTACAAGGTTCCTCGTATCAGCAGCCCATTCAACAAATATATCATGAGAAAATCCAGCCTCCAAACTTCCCATTGATGCTAAAACAATCTGAAAGGGGGGGAAAACAGAAAAGAGTGCTCAAACATACTTGAACAGTCAATAGTTATCTAAATGACATCATAATTGCATATTGCATCCTACCTTGGGGACATCAGGAACTTTCTCAAGGTCCGTTTTATTGATCAGCAGTGTAACATGTCTGCAAGAATTTATATTTTATATGCATCCTCAATGAGAAACTCAAACAACAATTTGATAATCAAGATCGGCAAAATTAAGATCAAGCTTGAAGTAGAGCAAGACGCAGCATAAGCAGTAACCCAAATGGTACTCAACACCAATTGTTTTGATTTTGGTTGAAAGTAATAGCATTGACAGCTTGTCTCCAGTTCCAGAAAAAGAAATAGAAAAGAACAGAATGTATACAACAGAAAAAATGCACATTTGGGTAAAAGGAAGCCAGGGTGTTGGAGATACGATGATGCAAATAAGCCATTAACGCAGTTTATAAGGAGAATGGCATTAGACTGGAAGTACCATTAATTGGTTTAACATGAGTTATACAACTACTACGTTATGCACTTTCCTTTACATGCTTAAGGATCTTCGCAAAGGATAAAACTGAAATTGCAGAAGACATGTCTTACTTCAGAAGAAAAGCATTGTCACGGGTGTGCTCAAAAGATTTTGCTATTGAGTCACTCATCCACTCAAGAAAACTCTTGACGTAATCAATCGTGCTTGAAGCCACATATGTCAGATAGAAGATAGGATATGACAAGTGGTGTTGCTCCCAGTACTGCAATATATTTCAAGAAAAACTTGACAACCGATGTCGTGGATAGGGGGAAAATCACTGTTCCGGTCATTGAATAAACTCACCTGTTCCAATATTAAGAGAAGCTCTAGCACTCGACCAGCAGTATCTACTGGTACTAAGATCTTCCCATCTCCTCTAAGTGTCTTCATTATTGCATCTAAAAAAGTAAACGAATCAAGGAAATAGCATTTCATTCTATAAAGATGAATAATACTAGAAGTTAATATTTTTAAGGAGCCTTTTTGGATTGGATTTGATGAAGAATGAAGCAGGAAAGAAAAATTCATAAAATCATATTTGACTCCATAAATAATTTCAGAAATGGGTAAATACAGCAATTAGATTATATCCAAATGAACTCCTGGTTTAAGTTTCAAAAACAACTTGGTCATACTTTCATTATGGGATCAAGTTTTGTGAGAGGGTCCTATTAGTATGTTTGAACCGGAAAATGAGATACAGACAAATAAAATACTGCAGCACAATGTGCAATGAGTACCTTGAGTTCACGAGTCTAGTGATATCTAGAAGGAAAGATGAAATAGTGGGAATGTGAAAGTAATGCACTTATAAAATTCATGTATGGTAACATTTTACCAAGAAATTCTTGATCCCTTTGACGTCTTGGAGGCTGATTGCTTAATAGAGCATTGTATGCATCTGTTATAAGAACTGAAGGGCGCACGAAAGACTCCAAAACAGTTCCATTGAGATGTCTGGTTGAAAAAATAGATTGATTAATGTCACCTTCCGCACATGAACATATTTGTACAGCTAAAGGAACTTTATGGAGTCACCAGGATGATAACCTTTCTTTCCGGTGATTGAAATCTACAGCATAGATAACATCTTCACCATCTTTTGATATCTTCCAAACTGTGCCACCTAACATGTGACCAGCTGCATGTGGAGCAATAACAATCCCTTCTCCTTTCCCTATGGCATAGTTCACAGAGAGACAGCAAAAGCATAAGATCCATGCATGTAATGACTAATGAGAAACTCCAGTATAGCTCATGGAATTCACGAAAAATTAGAAGGGAGCAATATAGAAAATGACCATTCTTAGGGAAAAAAATTGTAAATCTCAAGACTTGAAAAGTGTAAACGCATTACCTAATATTAATAAAGTTGGAAGCCCATTAAATGTAGACATAAAATATATGATGACACGAGTGAACAGCAAACTAGTGGAAATTGCCACAAGAGACAAAGAGTAATAGAAAAATGCAAAGCAGAGAAGGAGGACACCTATAAAAATACTCAATCTTACACAAAAAGTTAAATGGTAGAAGAGAGGGAAATAGATGAAGAAAGGCACATAGCAAGCCATAAGATGTCCAGCTTTTCTTAAATCCAGTGATGCTGAAAATACAACAAGGCTTACCAGACATATAATAGTTCTGAGAGTAGGTCAGTCTGGTCATACTCTTGAATGCAGAATCTATATCATCCAGCGTAAACAAATCAAACTCTGATACTTGCTGCAAGGAGGTAGATGTTATCAAATAACTGACAAACCATCTTAATCTAGTGACAGGCTCACTCAAAGAATTTTTAATAAATAAGAAATGTTTAATGCAATAATCGCAATTCGAATGGAAGTACGGGGACATTCTGATAACATATATGAAGGTGAGATAGTACCTTCTGATACCACAATTAATAGAAGTTTTCAACAAGTAACTACACGTTATGACATGACGCCAAGCAAGTTCAAGATTCATAGGAAAAATAAGACTCAGTTCAGTCCACTGCTATTTTAATACACTTCACAGATCATCAGCCAGATCCATGCATATCATGTATATGACATAGGAATGACTTCCTTTGTTCAACAAAGTTCTATTTTCAACAGTACAGCATTTGGTCTTGACTTTAGAACAATGAATGTTTTTGTTGTGCTAGGAAGAACCCAAAATTGAAAGTAAACATCACCTAAAAAGTAAACAAAACAAGAATTTACGTGCTTCGGCAATTGCCAACGTCCACAGAAGATTGCACTTTACTGATATGGAGAAAGTATACACACACTCAGAATTTCTCACACCGATCACCTCAAAGATACAAAAACGTACTAATCACTGAACTTGCAGAGGATTTCTAAGCTTAAGAAGAGATATTGAATGTATAAGAGAAGAAGAGATGATATTCAAGGGATGATTTTGCAGACAAGAACTCCTCAGTACATAGACCAGTATGGTTAAAAAGGACCTAAGATTTTTGCTCTGATCATCAATAACTAATTAACTATAGGGAAAAACCGAAAAAGGATATGGCCATATGGGAACTCCAGTAGCAAGTCATTTGAGACATTTTCTGTAGCAACTCGTCAAGTGACTGGAGTCTCATACTCACATAAGGTGATAACCCTTTTAAAAGAAATGTTCCGAATATATTAAAAAAAAAATACAACCGCACTGGAACTGTCCACATACAGACAATTAGACTTCAAATGATCATAATCTTAGAGCGAGGTTTCACCTTTCGAGATATATAGTGATCATACATGGTCAAGAGACCCAACCGGTAAACAGGTTCAGTCGCAAAAACTGGAGCGCGAATGTTAAACTGCTTCATAGCATAAGGCAAAGCACCAAGGTGAAGTGTGTCAGGGTGTGATAGCAAAACAGCATCCACAAGATGAGCTACCCTGAAGATCATGGCATTTTATCTCAGCATATCAAGTTCAAACAACATGTCATGTAATCATCCAGGATGACATCCAGGATTTTACATATCGGAACTTCAAAGCTTATAATAACATAAATACCAGTTCTTTCCATTCGGTAAAAGTAACTGGGATTTGCTCGTAAATGAAGAGAAAAATGTAAAATCCATAACGGAGAAGGAATTTTTAAACCGTAACAGTTTGCTTCAACCCTTTTTGCTGACATTCTCTATATGTATGCATATAGCCGTGTACTGTAAAACCTTACTGACGAACACACAACCTAAACATTAGTCTAATATATAACAAACAATTATTTTCGTACCAGACCAAATATCCAATTTCCTATATGTATCGTATATAGTCGTGTACTATGGAACCTTATTGATGAACATACAGCCTAAACATTAGTCCAATACATAACAAACAATTACTTTCCTCCCAGACCAAATATCCAATTTCCTATATTTTACTTTCCTCCCAGACCCAATATCCAATTTCCTATATGTAGCCGTGTACTATAAACCTTACGGATAAGCATACAACTTAAACATAACTCCTACACATAACAAACAATTTACTATACTTCCGTACCAGATCAAAAATCCAATTTCCTACACTTTGCAAAAAAAACCACTCATGATCACGAACAGCTTCCGTAGCCACATACCACGATTCACTTTATTTACGCTAAACTTTACACTACACATTACAAACACTGAGGTAAATCCGAAATGCAGTGAGAAGAAGTGGAGCGAGGAATCGTAGAACATACCTAGAGAGGGGTTCTAGTAGAGAAGTATCAAAGTGGTCATTCCAACCACAGTCGATAAGGAAGTTGAAGCCATCAACGGAAACCAAATACGAAAGGGGATTCTCGTTGTACACTCCACATAGTGGTTTTACCTGAACGGAGGTTCCCATCGATGCAAGGAATTGCTCCGTCTGTTCGACAATGGAGCTTGATGGAGGCGGGAATTTCAATGGGATTTGGGGGGAAATTGAAGTCAGGTTTTAGAGACTGGCAAGATTTCAGCTGGGGAATAGAATAGAGGCTTAAACCTTGTGAAAACGGCCCCCAAATTGGCCAGAATGTTCAAGACTTAGGTTCGGTTTCGCATAAATAAAAATGTTGTCGTACAAGTAGAAGGTGATTTCATTATTTGACTTTGGAAAACGTCCGATTCATCTAGTTGAGTACGGTACGAAAAGCACGGTGTCTTTATCCATACGATAATACATGTATGATCGAGCTGACATACACACTTGTATACTAGTATGTATTAGATCGACTCCAAGTTGGTTGAACCTGATTCGTATAGTTGACTAGGTCAACTTTCATATACGTATTTCATGATATAATTGTATGCATCTTTAAGAGTCCGTCTCAACTGACATATACTCGAAGAATAACCTTCTGATAATTTCCTTCTAAACAATTAAAATTGAGTTCATAATTTCATTATAAACGGTGTGGTATGTCATCATTAAGACGGTGGTAGTCCCATTATGGCATGATAGCGAACTTTTTTTCGCTCTCAAGTTTATTATAATATAGATAGTGGATTTTTACAATCTAATCTAATTCATAAGAGGTTTGGGTCAAAGTATTTCAATATTGATGTTGATAGGAGAGGGTTGTTTGCTTAGAACTAAAGTATTGGGTTTGAAAATACCTTATGTGCGTCTACTAGAGAGTTAAATGGAGAGATATTGAATTAATTCTTAACTAACTGTGTTTGCCATTCGTGAAGATGTTATGATAGAGTCTCACATTATTCACATCTTGTTATAATCGACTGGATTCAACTCTTATCTTATCAAGAATATAGTAATTAATTCGACTGGTTCAAACTTATACAAATCTGAGCGAACTTCTAAACAAGTTATAAATCTAATAGAGTACTCATATCGAAGTAGACCCAAGTAGATTGAGATTAAATCCCATTTAAATCATTTGCATGTCAAATTCCAATACTATTTTAAATTCGTAAATATTTCCAATCCTTTTACCACACGAGTCCACGTTGCAGTAATAACATAAGGGTGTGATTGGTAGCTAGGGTGTAAGTGGGTAAAAATAATGGTTGACCGGTCGTTTTACACTGCTTGGTAGAAGTGTGTGCATTTTTTAAGTGTAAAGCCCGAATAAAATTGAAGATTGCGTTTTAAAACCCCTCAATAAGCGTGTTTCAAAATACTTGGGTTTATCATGTATTTTGAAACCCCTCAATAAGTGTGTTTTAACACATCTATGGACCATGTAAAAAGACATTCTTATCCTCAAAATACCACTTGGAACACCCAAATTAACCCTTAAAAAACTAAAAAGAAGAAGAAGAAGAATCACATGGCGACCAGAG
>JAYMSR010000498.1:0-13702 GCA_036897825.1 Plantago rigida | reverse complement strand
CGGAAAAAAAAATGACCGAAATATATCTTCTGGACAGGTATCCATTGTATAGTATACAAATTTTTTTACATAATCTTATGTAGTATATAAAATGGATGGATGTGGTATATTTTAAAATTTTCATCCAGTCACTATGAATACGGTCTATTGTAAAATTTGCTCATTAACAAACTTCGAAACCCACCGTGTAACACACGCGCTGATTAACTGCGAGTGTGTTTTACTGACACACATCCACTCAGCAAGCAGATAGCAATATATTATTACATCCATTCAACGTTCAATTTGGAGAGAGAAAGTGGTAGGAAGTGGTGTTTGGTTTCTCTCTGCACCTTACGGCATTTCTCAGTAGCTTTCTTTTTCCTTTCATTTCCAGCTAAGTGTATATAAAAAGGTCTTGCCTTTCCCTTTTTTCTTCTTCTTCTCCTATATCTTAGTAGTTTTTAATAACCATTTATTTCTTGACTTAACGCTTCTTTATTTCCCAAACAAAAAGCTTTACTTTCTTCCAGCTTGTTATCTTCTATTACAACTCATTAGCATGGCATTCGTCAAAGACTGCATTTTTTCCGTATGGGTTGCCATCATTTACTCATAATTATCGCAACATTTGGTAATTTTGGGAAAAGCGCTGTTTTTTTTCTTTTACATTCATTTATGATGAAGTGGTTTTCGGTTGCTGCATTTTTTATCAGATCAACTTGCAGATAGCGGTGTTTTTACTCATTTTTTCTTCGTTCTCTGTCTTTTTGCAGATTGGAAGGTGTTTGATGTATTGTATATGCAGAGTGCTCTTACAGAGAAAAAGTAGATTGAGGGAAACGGTGGCGTTTTGGAATCAATGGGTGGGAGTAGATCTGTAGCGAGTTGTTTCGGTTTGGAGATCTTTTTGGGAATTGTTTTAGTCTTTTTAATTGGGTTGTCTAGAGGAATCACAAATCCTAGTGATGGTGAGTAAAGTTTTGTTATAACTTACCTTTTCTTTAGTTTGCCAAGATATAGTATCTTTTAAGGATTAAGCCAATTTTATTGTTTTGACAGTGTGCTTTGTAATTTTGGAGCTTTTGTATTTTCTTGTTAGCTGTGCATTTGTTTTTGTGGGAATAAGTTCATATTGCTAACTAGTGTATTTTGTTACATTTATTCTATGCTGGATTAGTTGCTGCTATTAATAGCTTATACGTGGCGTTGGCGTCGCCGCCTATTCCGGGATGGGTTGCAAGTGGGGGTGACCCGTGTGGTGAAACTTGGCAAGGTGTTATCTGTGATGCTGGTTCTTCATCCATAACATCGATGTAGGGATGAGACTCCATATTAGTTTCTATAAACTAAACCTATTATGCGTTCAATTATAAATGCTTGCGACATCTTATTGTGTAGAATTCTGGTTAATGTTAATGCGGGTGGAGAATTGGGTGACAGCCTTGCTGGGTTTTCTTCAATCAAATCGATGTGAGTGCCATGTTGTTATCAGTTGCATCAAAATGTTCACTTTTATGTCTACTCTCTGTTATGAAGTAATGCTTGACTTTAACTTATTTCAGAACTCTTAGCAATAACTTTATAGGTGGTAACATTCCCTCCGACTTACCACCTACACTTACAGCACTGTAAGTCCCTAGATTCCTAAATTGAGAGTGCAATTTTTTATCGTAAAGAGTGAAATATGATGGTCTGTCTCTATCCATGGCAGTTTTCTTTCAGCCAACAAGCTGACAGGAAGTATACCTAGTTCGTTAACATCATTGAGTAACCTGTCAGCCATGTAAGTATTCGTATTCACTCATTCATCGTCTGTCTTCCCTTTTTTATTTTGTTCATGACTATATCAAATTATTGTTTAACTTTACTATTTCCTCAGGTCGCTTAACAACAACGAATTAAGTGGAGAGATTCCTGATGCATTTGATGGCCTTGCTGGATTGGTTAACTTGTAGGAGTCCAATTTTTAAGCATATTACATTGTACTATAGATCTGTAGAATTGCCACTAATTGGCAACTTTATGCAGAGATTTGTCAAATAACAGTTTGAGCGGGGAGTTACCACCTTCAATGCAAAGTCTGTCATCTCTTACCACCCTGTAAGTAAAAACCTTCTTATGTTACTCAAGCTTTGTAGTCGTTGATATTGTTTATGATTATCTAATATCCTAATTGGCAGTCATTTGCAGAACAATCAGCTCTCTGGAACTCTTGATGTATTACAAGAACTCCCGCTTAGAAATTTGTACTGTTCTTAACCATGATATGTTATGTAATTGTGTTTTGATCTTGACATAATAGAACAAGGTCCTTTTGTTTGTCTTACTTGTATCTTTCTATGCTTCTCTCTCTCTGTCAGGGATATACAGAACAACCTGTTCATTGGACCAATACCACCTCAGTTGTTGAACATTCCCACTTTCCGGTAACCTTTTACACTCAATGTTGTATTTCATTCTTACCATTGGCTGATTCATTTATTTCTTTAGCAATGCATGACGTTTGTCATTGCTAGTTTTTTTTCCCTTCCTGTCTATGGCAGCATGTATTGGCAGAGCAATATTACTCCAACCTCCAGAGAAAATTTTGAAGAAACCTTAATCAGATTTCAAACCCGACTGCATTTTGATCACTTAATAACATCTTATTTGCAGAAATATAACTACTTTTAACAACAATATCAGGGTTATTCTTCTTGATTGTTGTAGCGATTAGGAACTTAGTACTCTAAGGGTTATATATATGTAATCTTAGTTAAAGGCATCTATTTATAACCGGTTTGGCGAAGTTTAATTTCGTTCATTTAGTATTATCAAATTGTCTTCCTGAATCCTGTGATGTTTGATGCCCATCAGATCTCTGCCAAACTTGTTGGATTGTGTTTATGTCTTATCGAATCCTTTGAAATAAAAGATCCCAAGCAATGCGAGCACATGTTCGAAAACTAACTTAACTACCATTACACTTATTGACATGCAGGAGTGACGGCAATCCAATCAACTCTAGTGCTGCTCCATTATCTCCACCAACATCTTCATCAGGAACACCACCACCAACACCGACAACACCATTTTTTCCAGGAGGAAATCCTGGGAGTTCACCACCACCACCACCACCAAATCCTGGAAGAAGACCTAGAAGACAGGCTGATGGACCATCTGCATCGGCAGAAGGATCAAATACCCCATCTCCAGGAAAGCCCATGAGCACAAAAACAATTGTAGGGATATCCGTAGCAGCAGTTCTGTCATTCCTAATATTGCTATTAGCTATCCTGCTATTTATGCCAAGGTGTCTCAGGGAAAAAAGAGAAAGGTACAGAACCCCAAAGCGGCATGAAATTGCTCCATACACAGGTACCAGAGAAAATCCTAGAGATAGTAATTCATTTGACTTACCAAGCCAAGTTGAAGAGAAAGGTAACACATTCTATTTTAACAGCAATGTAATTCCTTAATGGACTTCTTTTTTTTTTTTTTGAAAACGAATGTAATTTGGGACTTTGTTTATGGAATAGCTCCACCGGTGGCTGTTGCGAAGACAAAAGAAGAGAACCGACAAAGACCCGTTCTTTCTGTTCCCAAACCTCGAAATGCGGATGAGGTGAATAAACAAATGAGTGAAGAGCCTGCAAAAAAACATCATGCGATAGACATGAACAGATTCAATATTGATATTTTGCCACCCCCACCTCCTTCTCTACCAGGAAAGGTCATTGTGAATCCTATGTCATCATCTGAATCAGTTGGGCATGCACCATTGAATCCACGTCTTCCTGCAACTTCTGTGAAATCTTACTCAATAGCATCACTTCAGCAGTATACCAACAGCTTTTCACAGGATAATCTTATTGGTAGCGGAATGCTAGGAAATGTGTACAGGGTAGATCTACCTAATGGTCGAGTATGACTCTCTCTCCCTCTTTTCTCTGCCCCTCGAAATTTAATTTATGAAATATGACAGTAGTGCATCAGTACGGGAAGAAAATAGAACTTATGCTGATATCTATTCGTATTTTTATATCTTCTGTAGTTTCTTGCAATCAAGAAATTGGACAAAAGAGTTGCCAACCAGCAAAAGGATGATCGGTTTATTGAGCTGGTTAATAGCATTGATAAAATTCGACATGCAAATGTCGTTGAGCTTATGGGTTATTGTGCTGAGCATGGACAAAGGCTTCTCATATATGAATACTGCGCTAGCGGAACTCTGCAGGATGCTTTGCATTCTGATGATGAATTCAAGAAAAACCTCTCATGGAATACCCGCATCAGGATGGCGCTCGGTGCTGCAAGAGCATTGGAGTAAGTTCCAAGGGACACTGCAGTTTGACAAGATATTTGTGTTAACTTCTGTTTTATCTAGATGTGAATTTAAGGAGTAGAATGATGATTGATATTTTAAGCAGTATAACTTAAATGGTTGGAGTAAACAATTTTTTTAACTCCCTGAATTGGCATTCTGCAATTTAGGACCAATATGTTTCTTATATCACATGAGTGTTCAGACACTGTCATTGATTGATGAACATGACATGCGCCACTCTAATATTTTTCATTCTTGCTTGGCGGTCCTTGATTTAATGCTATAGATTGATTGCTACAATTCTTTTCTAGGCCTGATAAATTGTTCTTACTGATGTTCTGACAGTATGAACTTGTTTCATGCAGGTACTTGCATGAGATTTGTGAACCACCTATAATCCACCGAAATTTTAAGTCTGCTAATGTTCTCCTTGATGATGAACTTTTTGTTCGTGTCTCTGATTGCGGGCTGGCTCCACTGATATCATCTGGAGCTGTCAGTCAGGTAATTTAATGGACTTTCTAATATATCATTCTAAGTTAAAAAATACATAAGTTTTGCTTGATTAGTTAGGTATTTCAATGGTTTTCTTAACATGTCAGCTAGTGGCTTTGAGATTTGTGGTCAGATCCAACTAGTTGCTGCACTTGACATCTATTAATTTTTTGGGCTTCTTTGCTGTCGCTTTTTGAAGATGCTTTTTGGCTTTTTATTGGCATATTTTGGGATGTTTGTCAATATGGATGTTAGCTTCTGCTCAGTATTTTATAAGGCAAGGCAGAAGCATCTCCTTGAAAATTATATAATGGGCGTTTGTGCGTGCTTTTAGATGTATCTTCTTTGCTACATACTTGAAAGCTTTTTAATGTTTATAGCACCTACGGTTTTGCAAAACTGTACAGATAGTATCCACTATTAGATAAGTAACATGATGCTTCCCGGGCTTCTACCTTTTCAAGATTAAGAAAAAACCCAGCAGAAGCAAAAGTTACAAATGCAAACACCTCGAACATACCTTAAAAGGCATAAGAAGCCCTGGAGTAGCTTTTAGAAACTCTTGCAAACACTACCTTAGGTGCTTTACAAAGCTGCTTAGAGTAATTTTGAGAGCCTGTAAAACACCCCTTAATCACTTTTTGACAATGCTCCAATATCTTGTGATCAATTGATGTCAACTATCTTGATATCATTATAGAAGTGGATAATCACGTGGTGTCTGGAAAAGGGTAAAATTACAGGCTATTGAAACTGCATACATGTTGTTTGACTGATCACCTGGGGTTTCCTTTTGGAGACTTGGCATTTGTATATCGTGGGGTCAATAATCTCTTGAAACTAATATGCGTATTGTGAAGAAGTATCTTCACCTACATAAGTTAATTACTCACTCAGTCTTGCAATAATCCTGAAAAAGATTAGTGGGCTATTGTCCTTGAATAACTATCCCTCTTTGCCCACCAACTTTGGATACTAAGCAATGGACTTGAGACAGACAGCTTTAGCTGTTGAGTACAATATATATTGACGAATACATAATACATAGGATTCAGTTGCATTCAATAATGAGAACTTGCTGAATATATAGTATAGGAATTCTCTCCCTGTGATCTGTGTTTCTGTTCAATTTTTGCTGTGCTTAAAAGACATAATGTAATAGTATAGTATAGTGAACTTTTACAATTTTCATCCTGTGACGACGTAAGATCCAAGACCCTCTCACGGTTGATATTCACCTATTCATGTTCTGATCAGGTATTATGCACAGTGCGAGTTGTTGATTGATAAGAAGTTTGTTGATATCTAGTGTGCTATGAGACATAATTTTGATTCTCTTTCTCTTTCTGAGTAACCTTCATCTTATTAATAGGAAAATAAAAACATCACATGTTTTATACAGTCTCTGGAGAGACCGTATCTAGATAACTTATCAAGAGACGACCTATATTGTCAAGAAAACCATGATGTTGTTAACGAAGTGTATCTTTTGAATATAAGAAAAAACACCATTATTGATAACATAGACATTTTGGTTAATATTTGATGATTGTATTTCTAGATAAGTTATCTAATAACTGTCTCTCAGGAGACTCCAGGTTTTATATGACCCTAAATACAAAACTAATCCGACTAGCTTGCGACTAGTGGTTCTACTTTTACTTACTACTAAGATACTTGAAGGCTTCAATATTACTATATTAGTACTAGTCTACCATACAACCAAGTCCAACACTTGAATCTAACAAGAAAATGCCTTGAAACCACATGTGGGTAAATTAAGTGTCGAAGTACACAGGCATTTGGAACTTTCGACTTTGCCAAGTACAGATGCATAGATGATACTGTGGGTAAAAGTTGCCATTGAATCTCTATCACGTGTGTCGAAGGAGAAGCTCATTAACTGGAGTAACTGCACATAGTCACAGTGACTGAATAAGTAGTGTCAATTCATATAATTTTCATCGCTGTTATCCAATCCAAAATAATGTCATAGGAAGAGTATGCTAATGCGTGTTTCCATATCACACAGTTATCAGGCCAGCTTCTCACAACCTATGGCTATGGTGCCCCTGAATTTGAGTCTGGAATATATACTGCCAAGAGTGATGTTTATAGCTTTGGAGTTGTTATGTTGGAACTACTGACAGGCAGAATGTCATACGACAGGTAGTAGAATATTGTTGAGTTAGTGGTGCTTTATCATTTTTTGCAGCTGCTCTATATTATTTAAATCATGCGCAGGACAAGAACTCGAGGAGAGCAATTTTTGGTTAGATGGGCAATCCCACAGCTTCACGACATTGATGCCTTGTCACGGATGGTTGACCCTGCTTTGGGTGGAAATTATCATGTTAAATCATTGTCGCACTTTGCTGACATCATTTCTCGTTGTGTCTTGGTGAGTTGACTTCTAGGCTTCATTTTGATGGGATTGAATTGTAAATTTGTAATGCTTGCTTTGGTTCTCGCTAGAAAGCTGTTTTAAGTTCATGTTTGCAACTTATTCTTGCATGTTGAGCATGGCTTTTTCAAAAGCAAAAGCAAAGCAAAATAAAGAAATGTGTTCTCAAAGCTTCTTATCTAAAAAGAATCTGCTGGAGCACTTCTGAGAGAATCAATTAATATTGAGCAGATTTTCAGACTAATCACTCTTACTTTCACAAGATGCACTTGCATGTACATTGTTTTTAGTTTTATTCTTTTTATTCTGCTTGATTTTTATCACTGTTTTGCAAACACTAGTGAGCATAAGCGAATTATGACTAATTGAGATTTATTTCATTGTTCAGGCTGAGCCTGAATTCAGGCCTATTATGTCAGAAGTAGTGCAAGATCTCATGCAAATGATACGGAGGGAATCTCCCAACAGATCAGATAGGGAGTAGCATATAGATCATCCTGCACAGTCTTGTAAGGAAGGGGTTAAAGTAAAAGTGTAACCAACGAGTCGCCGTATAGACCCCAAGTAAGTAAACGAAGAACATGCTGTAGAGTTCATGCCCTCTCCTTGGCAAACATGATATGAGAAGCTCAGTACATGATCCTGCTCAAGAAGGGAGATGTTTTGTCTGTCGATCCGCTAGTCAGTCCTCCATTATTTTGCTAGTGTTCATTGAAATTGGGAAAAGTGCAAATCCAATTATTAGATTAATACATATTGATTCTTAGTGATTAAACTTTGTCCAAATTGTATATTTTTCATCTCAAATTCTTTGTGCAGATTAGACAAGATATGATGTTGGTTTTGTTTTGTTACAGAAACGATAACTAGTAAGCTTCTGATGGTGGAATGCTGTTGTAAATCGTTTAACAAAAATTGGCTGTAGTTTATAATACTTGTAAAGTTATTTCACTTAAAAATTGGGTTATAGATCCACCGAAGTGGGTAGCCTTAACCGGATGTGTATGGTAACAGGTAAAGCCCGAAGGCTGTTTCTGTCCCGTGAGATGCCAACCATCTCTCATTTCGACAAACACAACTATACTACTGCCGTATGCACTATAAGAAGTTTTATAAAGGAAATATGTTACCGATGTGGGACAAATGCTATTAGACATAATGAAAACTTGAGGCTGAAATCAATAATTTGGTTTCTAAGGTCACAGCTTTGAGATGGTAGAGTATGTAATAATTCATGAGAAATCAAAACTTTAATTTTGTATATATTCTTTTAATATATGTTAATACATGCGAGTTTACTCATGTTAATACATTTACGTCCTAATCTAAAAAGATTGAGGAATTAATGAGGATTGAGAAGAACAGTTACTTAAATTTATTGATCATAAAGTTCTTAGTTAGTGTTCTTGAATTCTACTACCACATGTTAGTTCTAAATCCTAAATACTGTAAACAACGAGACGTGTTGTCACCAAACCCGGAATTTAAATTTGGATTGTTTATAAAATTGCCCGATAAAATATGCCATGTGTCATGCTGCACAAGTATCCAACGTTATATCCGTGTCGTATATCAATAATGGTTCCTTCTACGTCATCCATGCATCCTAGTGTTCCAAATACATAGGCATGTTTGTGGGGTTAAAGTGTAATTTGTCCAACATCAACCAAGTATAAGGAAATTAAAGCAAATAATCTGAAATTAGGGCTTGGAAAAGGGGGGAATAATATAGAAACGATGTCGTTAGATGACTGGCTGAAGAGATAACAACTGGAACTAAAAATAATTCCATCCTAACAAAGAACAACCCCATAATTATCAATCAGCTACATATGATAGTAATTATATCTTGCGCTTCCATGGAAGTTCGTCGCACTGTGATGTTTATGTGGATTGATTTTCAATTATTCTCTTAATGCCTAATACCTGTTTGCTAATTTGTCTGAGAAAAGAAAAATGGTCCCTTAGCTGATATTTATAAGACGGAATTTTTGTGCTTCGTTTTAGGAGACGAAAAACACCAATTGTGAACCTATAGGCTATAGAGACGGTTTTACCCGACATTGTTTTGGAACGAAATTTTATGTCACAAGAACCTACTATGCCAAAAAGTTAGCGCTTTTTTTTTGTTTCCATCCTAATAATTTCTCACATAGGTCTGCTTCCGGACATATATCACAGGGCACTTGACCAACGTCATTAGTATAATGATGTGTTGATCATGTGCAACACTAGTCAAATCTATAAAACATCTGAATTCGCAAGCATTTGCCTAATATTCTCACAAGCAGCTTGGTTCTGCTGGAGAATATTGATGATGTACGACGTACGTACATATAAATAATTGTACATATAGCGCAGAATTTGTAATGACTAATACATTAATTCAATAAATGTATATGTATAGTAAAACAACAACAACTTGTGCCAAGTTAGCGCAAACATTGAGTTCTGCATTCGCAACTTCTTTTGCTAGCTTGCTTGTTCTTCGCTGTACCTTATCACAAGCCTTTTCTTATTGTTTAATACCTGTACATCCCTCTGTTCGGCTACATCTTCAGGTCTTGGGGCTCTGTGCATGTTGCCCATTGCTGGTGCAGATGTAATTGTTTCGCCCACATTTGGGAGTGCCTGGGGATTTGGCATGGGTTTGTTTATGACTGAAGTGATCATCTCAAGAATATTAGGATTCGGCATGATGTTCATCCACTTGTCGTCAATCCAGTCCCTGGAAATTCTCATATTCTCCCTTTCTATAGTCATCAATTCACTCTTACCTGTTTGTAAGATGATTCATGAAGTGAGACTTGTTATAAAATATATTTTTTACTTGTTACTTCAAGTTGAACCAAATTGAGAAGGATAATGAGAGATTGTGGTTTCCGTGTTTTAAAACATACCAGGGAAAAATACTTGAAGATTGTTCGCAGAAGATGTGTGACATCCAATCACAACACCTTCCCACCAGCCATCCCCCCGCCATGCATCTACAGCATCACCGACCTCAAAGGTGGAGTCTGATAAATTTTCAGAAGGCTTTGGCCTAACGATAAGGCGACCGGCATGTCTCATTCCTAGTTTATCGGGATCTGCAACTTTGTGCGATGGAACATATTCCTGCGATAAAATAAATTCAGTAACATTCATGTCCAATGGCTTGTAAATCTCTGGTGTTACTGTCAACCAATTTCAAACTCGGGAATCAAGGGGGAATACATTTTACATCACTAAGATGTTTTCGGATTTTAAGATGTTGTCCTATTTTGGTCTAGTTCCTGGCGTTTTTAGCTCTGTTCATATGCTGGAGTTTTGAGTTTTTTGGATCTGTGTTATTGGACCTGTAGTGGAATTAGTGCATTTCTGATGCGCTAATTTTGGTTTATAATTTTTTTAACTTCTTCAAAAAAATACCACTAAGAAAATTAACATGCTATAGAAACATACCTCCAGCTTCTTAGATCCATCATCATTATCATCATCATCCAGCTTATCATGGTATCGGACACGAGTAAGTATTGGAGCAGCACTCATGATACTGCATCTATACCAGCAGCCTCGCGATTCACTATCCTCAGATAGAAGTTCGATTACATCATTGTCCCTAAATGGCACAATGGGTTCGGAATAAGAAGATCCATCTTTAATGGTTGATTCTTGCACATGGCTTATCAATGAAGCGAGTACAGGTTGCACAGAGTATCCCGGTAATTGACTTACACTGAAATTATGAAGCTTCAGGCCTTTTGCTACTTTACGGCAAAAAAAGGTATTGGAAGGTATGGTTTGGGGGATTAACTTCAGACATTGTTTGAAATGATGATGGCTCAATATTGTTGCTGGGCTATTAATAGATTCTGCTCTAATGACATCTTTACTGTATGTGATAATAACTTCTGCAGTATCACATTCTTGCTTGATGTCCTTACGTAACTCCAACCACCTAACTCTGACCTTTTTGTAACCTTTGTGGCTTTCGTATAGATCTTCAATGTAAGCAGGATGCTCTTCTCCTTCACCCATAACACATACAAATGAATATGCCTGAAATGTCAACAAGGGCTTCCAGAATTACTATAAATGACATTAATTTTTTTTGAAGAAGTAAAAAATTTTATTAACCAAAATTAGCGCATCAATTAGCGCATCAGAAATGCACTAATGCAACACATGGTGCAATAATACACAGCCGAAAAACACTAATTAACATTTGAAAGCATTTTGAGGCTTACATAAATTTTTACCCCACTCCTGCAAAATGCCGCATAGTGCTTCATGTTCTCGCTGCATATCCAAGTATCTGAGCAATTGGAGATTGTATAATCTCAGTTGTTCATTGACCTGCCACATAATTATGTGGAAAATATTGCTGTTAGAACTTAGAAACAACACAAGGAGCAGAAAACTATGATTTAACAAATTCAAAGAATGAACTTGATGTGAAACATAATTTCTTCAGTCTTAGGGTTTCAAGAAACTTTATTTCACACATTCCAATTACTACAAAACCTTAACAAACAAAAAGGAACTACAAAGCGATAATCACAGGAAAATTGGGAAGATGAAGATATTGATTAAACTAATTCCGGAGATGACCATGCAGCATATCTATGGACAAGATAACAATATATGCACCCGAATTTTACTTCAATTTACATACAAAATAGGAATACTATCGTTCAAGGTTTCATACTTGGCAACATCGAGGATTCTCGTATTAAATCTCACCAGTTAAGCATTACCTATCTAGCAACCATCAAACTATATATGCCAACTCAGGGATCCACCTTAACCAACCAAAATCAACAAGTACTTTCATCAGCAAAAGCAATTTAAAGTTTGCATATTGATCTATCTATCTATCTATATATACTCACTTAATTGTATTCTTATACAGAAAAAATATTAGTTATATTGAAAAAATAACCACCATCTATAAGTACATTGTTATACAATTGGAATGTCTAACACAATTGGTGATTTCTTGGCATTCAGCAAACATGCAGCCATACATTGGCTAGTTGCTAGAGTGCATAATAATTGAAATCTAGTGTATTTAATATAGCATTTCATGAATCAGTTAGATATAGATCTCTTCATAGTTCAGCTTTTTTGCCTTCGCAATATGTTGTTAACTAAATTATTTATGTAGTTCCGGGTATGCATGTAATGCACAAAGTCATTAATTTTTTGCTTCCTTAAATGAAATGAACTTTCCCTCTCCCTGGGAAAATTTCTCTCTAAAATAATGAATTACAAGGATCCTTTGTACGAACTGTTGGGAAATACTGTCTTGCATAGAGGGCAGTATAAGAAGAATAATACCCCACATAAGACATCGATCCTAGCTTGATTCTAGCATAATTCATAAGGATTGTAGTAGATTTAAGAACTTTACCAGGATTCAGGAAGTGGAAAATGTACAGATACGAAGAGCATAATGTTTAAGAATAAGGTACGCAAAAATCAAGATGGCATCTATGAAACTATATATACATTAGCATGTGTTCTCGGATCAGCATCTAACTTGCTTCTTCTGTTCAGACAATATATCTTCAGCGGATGGAGCAGTTTGCTCATCTTGCATACAACACGTGTAAAAGCCTTCTAAAACTGAGAAAAGTGGCCCATAGGAAATTTATTTTGCAGAACGACTGGTTAAATCAAGAACAAGATTATTTGAGGATGACGGAAATAGAAAATTTCCAATGCCAAATATGACCCCAAACTGTGATACTACTTTACATAAGTGTTATATCTTGAGGTTATATTTATAATGAATAATACAATTAGAAAACACAAAGTGTAACAAATTTAGCTTTTTAGGGTAGGTTGAGTTATGTTTAGTAGGGCAATCTATTCCTCATGGTGTCCTATATAAAACCGAATTCCTCCAAATATTGAGATTAATCTTGGCAGCATTCATCAAAGAGATATAGTAATTTATCTAAGTATCATAAGCCTCTATTATCATGAATTTCACCATTGAAACCCTTCAATCGATCATATGGGTTGTCAGCTCTTACAAACCCTAGTTCCTAAAGTTATCGGGTGAATGTTTTCTTAAAAAGTATCAGATATGACATGATGAGTGGGGCTGCGGTGTCAAGAGAAATTTCCAGCTTGTCAAGAGAACATATTAAACATCTTAGATGTTAAAGGAATTTAGTCAAGATTTTGTCAAGTAGATTAAACTTAGTTCTTAGATAGGTAATATTATAGTTGTTTATTAATATGTCGGACAGATAGAAAATAGGATTTACCCATTATGAAAGGTATATCACTGCGTCTGATCAGTATAACTGTAAGTAGCAGATAACGAACAATTCATGGACTTACGTACAATGCTATAAGAACTCACTATAATCTATTAATAAAACCTTCCAGAGTTGAGAAATGATTTTCAAGGCACCGCATGTTAGTAGATATATATTTCTTCAATGTTGCAGCTTTCTTAGCTGCAACATTGAAGAAATATATATCTACTAACACCCCAAGTGTGTTTAATCAACATATTT
>JAYMSR010000497.1:0-13730 GCA_036897825.1 Plantago rigida | reverse complement strand
AATTGATATTATTGTTAATCAGAATATGCATGTTAAAAATTGATTTCTTTTTGTATATTAAAAATATTAATTGTTAACATCATAAATATTTTGATTGACAACACATATATTTTTATTAAAAAATTTGGTCTGTCTTTAGATAATTATTTAGATATCATCTCTTAACATAATTATCTGATACCATCTCTTAAGATACTTAGTGTAAACTAAAAGGTGGTTGATTATTAACTCGTTATTTTATCTGCTATTAGTTGCTAACTTGTAGTATTACTATATGTTATGTATAATTCTAGATGCTGCAAGAATATTGGAGGTGATGAAAATAACAGCACGAATTAAACTTCCAAATTAATCTCAACAATTAATTCCTTGCAAGTTGTATTCTTCACACCTCACAGCATTTGACTGGACTAGAGGAAGGGGCTGTTTCGTTCTTACAAACATGAGATCTCAATTCTAAGTTGAATTTGAAAAGTAGAACTAAATTATATTTCATATTTAATTTGCAAATACACACATGTTTAAACATAAAATTATATTTTACTGTGACCACGAATATAATGTAAATACTAATTGATCTACCCAAGTTAAATTCATTTCAATTCAAAATTTGCATAGCTTTATCTTATATTAGGTCTCTGATCACTAAATTAAGGTTCAATTATTTGGTATGGGGTGGTTATTTGTAAATTGATCTCAATATCTTTTGTTCTTGGTACGGTTTGGTAGACGATAGATCGTTGGAAGCCTTCAGTCACTGTAGCAAAAGATCAATATCGTTAATCTGAATTTTTCTAAAAAAATACATTTCAAAACCTGCAAATTAGATGATTGGCCTGCGAATGGTAACAAATGTTTCTCTGATTCAAACACTCACTAAAACCCAAAATATAAGTGGTTGTATAGTTTTCTTCCGTCCCTAACCTACCTGGCCTACAACAATTGTAAAATACTACAAGTCTCATTTGTTCGTACCGAGAAAATTCCTTCCATGTAAAGAAATGGATCAAATCCTGAAGATCGATACAATGGAATTTGGTTCATGGAAACTTCTGTGTAGCTCCCTGCTCCTCTCAGCTATCAACAATTGCATTGCATTTCATTTTCAACTTATTAAAATTAATTGCCCTTACCTCACCTATTCAAAACGTGTCAAATACTCCCCAACAAAAATTATGTCGTTTTAGGACTAAATTATGGACGAACATATAAACTAAATGAAATTTGATTAGTTAACAACAATATACGTGTTCACGTAATGATAAGTCACAACTGATTAGCTAATCGATATAATAAATTATGTCCGGTAACTTATTGATAGAATAAATTAACTGATTTGTTATATTTTATACGAACACTTATGTAGCGTGTTAATTCGTTATATTTCAATATTCAAAATCTTGTCGGGATTGTCTATAATTAATGTAAAAATAGATTGACATATGTTTCTAAGAAAAACATCAACATTTTTAAGGAAAACGTCTATGTTGTTTATGAAAAAGACACCATAAATTCATAACTAATAATACCGATGTTATTAATTTGGGCCAACATTCTCTAAAAGTGCCTATTAAGGGAGAAAGTTATCTATACTTTATATGATGTTTGCATGATCTACTTATAAATGATGTGGGATGTTCTAACAATTTGTTGGTCTTATTTTTATCTTTATTATGGAGGGTGTTCTGGAATACTTACAAACCTTATTTTCCATTTACAAACTGAAATAAACTAATTTTGTAAAGACTAGTAATATGTAAACAGGAGAAAACTTTGACATTTATAATAATCAGGAGAATTTGCAGACAGACACCTAGCTAGCTAGCAATAGAAAAAAACTCCACCATTTTCACAAGAAATGGTAGTCCTTGAAGAATTGTCAAGTTTAAACTTGTCTAGAATGGAAAATGAATAGTAATTTAGTCTCTTGATGTAGTGTGATTCATTTGACTGAATGAATAGTAATTTAGTCTCTTGATGCAGTGTGATTCATTTGACTGCACTTTCTGTGGCATGATAAACTGATGGATAAAAATGTAACTAATGACACTGTGTGAGAATTGAAAAATCACAGAAATGGTAATCAATTGTATGTTCTTACAAGAACTTGTGCTTGTAGCTTATAGTGATTATTATATATAAGAACTTGAAACATCAGTTCATATAGGAGTATTAGTTATATCATGCTGTTGTATTAGAAAAAACCACATCAAAGAATCGGCAAAATCTCTTCTACATTTCACAATCTCCAACTGCACTAATTCGACGTCTAAAGAAGAGGGCCAGCTCGATTAGCTCGTATGTTATCAAGCCCTTTATTGTCTTAGATCATGTTACGCATACGCGAAAGGCTAGTTGCTCAAGTGTTGGAACACATGTGACATGAACTAACAGAGCATTTTATCCTAATGAACTCGGGTAGGTAGAAAAAATAAATATCGTGCAGTAATACAAATGAATAAGCTCGTGGAGAAGTAAATCCCGGTATCCCTGATGAACATGGTGTAAGGGTATATTTGGTTATTGATTGATCACCGAACCATTTGGTGAACTTCTGCTGGAACTGGAACTGTTATTGGTCTGATCAGTGTGATCTCTGCTCTTATTTCTGCGGTGTTGTTTGGGATCCTGATTCTGTTGTTGCTTCTGCTGGTGATACATTGCCTGTAGCCTTGCGATTTCTCGTTCAAGCATCTCTTGTTCCCCTTAAAAAATGTGAACAGAACACAATTAGTGCTTAGAACAGCAATCTTCTTAATAAAAAGGATACAGACAACGTCAACAAAACGGCATGTTGATTCACTCTTTTGTTCCAATTAGGCCTAGTTCATATCTTCACACTCATTAGGAGATAAAAATACAAAGTGGACTATAATTTAGGACAAACAACAATGGCGAGCGAGATTGTTATATGTATTACAGTGTTTGATGAGCTGCTCCTGAGATATGCTCTCGAGGCGTTGCCTCAGTGTTCGGTTTTCCATGACCAAGATCATGTTCTGCTGTTCAAGAAATTCAATTCCTGCTGTAATTTCAACTCCTTCTGCCTGTTACACGAAACATTGAAAAAGGATGGGAAACTTTGTGTATTGCAATGCAAACATGACAGCGTGAGGCCTTATTAGTGGTGTGAATGGATTAAACAAACACCATGTACCTGTAAAGTGTTCACAGTCCTTTCAAGATGAGCTATGTATTGAAGTTTCCTCACTCGTGACCTATGAGCGTTGTGCCTAAAAATCATCAGGAACAGATTAGATTCAGACTACAAATTAAAGATGTAGTGATTTAACAGTTTTCGTTACTTCTGTTCAGTTACTTATTGCAACAGTTGGATCTTTATTTGAAAAGAGAACATAAGGCAATGGGATGAAAAGAATCATACTGCTTCGAACGTTTGGCTTCTGTCTTAGGTGCTGAAGGCTTAGCTTGGGAACTACCAGATTTATCAGCAGAGCCCTCATTGGGATTAGTTTCCTGCCTTCTCTTATTCCCTCCTTCCAGCTCCTACAAATCATAGACAGACAAATTGTTAGAAGTCGACCAGTCAGCAACTTGATCTGTTTTAACGTGTCAGGTCCACGAACCTCATCAATTTTCTTGTCCAAAGACAATGCCTTCCCAATAGCAATGCTCTCTACATCTACAAAGTTCATTCGGCTTTGAGAGTTTGGTCCAAAACAAAGTTCACCATAGTTGGATCCCTCACTTAAAGCTAATGTATCGGCCACATCGCCTAAATATGCATTAGTATCACTTGCAGAGCGGCGATGATGACCTCTGTGGAAAATAGCCGTATCAGAATCATTCAGGAGTTCATCAAGCCAAGACGGCTGCTCTTCTGGGAGAAAGCTCTCTGAAGAGCAACGTTGATGGTAACTTAGGCCATCCGAGAATTTGAGATTCTGTGTAGGATCAGCTGGTGAGGAACCGGAGGAGTAGGTCGTGGGTATATTGGGGAAGGAGAAAGGCGAAACTGGCGAGCTTTTTCCAGAGAGTACTTGGTTTTTACGGTTCGTTAATTCTACCTGGCTACCCATTCTTTGAGCACAAGCCAGCCCTGTTAGAAGACAATACTAATGTAAGCAAAATCCATAACTGGGATAAAAGTTTCTGGTTTATTTCTACCTGATGTTAAAACTTATAAATTCAAATAGCATAAAACTGATCAAGTTATCAACAAATCTTCATTATCCAGATATATCACATAGAAAACCAACATTTTATCTGCATGAACAAGAAATGATCGATTTTTGCTTATTCATGATGTGTAAGAAGATAGTTTGCTTACCGATGGCAGTACCGGCTAGCGAGAGCGAACTAATCGGAGGAACCTAGCTTTCTATAATCCTGCAATAACTCTAGGTATTTGCTAAATCTGGAATTAAGAGGGAAACAAGTGGTTACAAAAAAATTATAACTAAGTTTTCATGAACAAGAATCTCTTTTGCTTATGCAAATTTTATAAGATGTTACATACCAATGTTATCGCTAGCTACTGAGAACAAATCTACCGGAGAGAAGGATCGTAGATTTACATTATCCAGCAATAACTCCAGTATTATTTCTAAATCTGGAGTTAAAAGTGAAATAGAGTGAGCTTGGAAAAAACATAAAAATAAAATGACAAAAGCTCTATAACAATTTCATTATTTCGGAGAGGGTACGTAACAATGGTGCGCCAGCTATTAAAAATGAATGAACGGACTTTACATTATTTGGCAAAAAACTCCAGAATTATTGCTAAATCTGCAAAAAAAGAGGCAATGAAATTACATTAAGAGCCGTTTTTTTGTAATACTAAAAGGATTGAAATATTATATTTCGATGTAATTCAAAAGACATGTACAGAAACATATTTACATGCATGAGTAAGAATTTGTTTTGTTTTTTGCTCATGCATGATTAGGTAGAGGTTATATACCGATGGAAGAGTCACCACTAATGAAAGCGAAGCAACCGGAGGGAGGGGACCTTACTTTTTTTTTTACATTTACCCGCTCATCTCCAGATATTGATAAAGATCTGGAGAAAAAAGGTAAGGAAAAGACTGAAAAACAAAAATAGAACCTAGGGAAACTGGTAAACTTTGTTATTTTTTTGATTCTTTTTTGTCTGTAAGGGTGAGCCATGAATAAAGGATAAATATAGAAGAGAGAGAGAGAAAAATAGAGAGTGTGTGAGGAGTGAGCGCATTTTGTGCAGCCTGGATAGAAATGGATGGTCCTTCACTCCTTACTTTTGTTTCTTCACCTTCCCTTTTCAGGACCTATTCTGCCTGCTTTCGAGGTGAAGCGCTCCACTTTCATCGGAATTCTAATCCATTCTCAACCAAATCTGCCATTTCTATTTTTCAGATCACAGATTTCGACTTTTATACCTCTCAGGTACCGTCCAACCATGTTCTGTAGCACATGTATTTCTTCATGCTAGTTTAGTTTTCATTTCCTAGCTAGCAGGTTCACAATTTCACAAACCCTTTATCAATAATGTTGTGTGCACTCCAAACTTCCCGAACTTCATACATTTTCAATTTTAACGATACACCGGAACTTCATACATTACTACAAAAATAAAGCACCTAACACAACAAATTATTAAAAATCTTATATTTACACACAAAAAAACAAAATTACATTATTTTTTTCATTTTTTTTACATAAAACTACACGAAATCCTACATATGAAACTCTTCAGGACGGATTGATTATACAGTCACAGATACATGACACGCAGATGTATGGTGGGTACATAGCACTGAACCAAGCGGCTAGACTCGAAGACATGTTCTAAAACACGGCTAACAATTCACAACTCTGATTCTACCATCGAGTACTAACACTGATCCTGTATGTTGTAAGGACTGCTTTATGTCAATCTAAACTTCCGTTTCCAGAATTTATATCCGTAACACTCCAGCCAAGTAGTTTTCCGTGTTTAAGTAAACAAAGCTAAGCAGCACATCTGAGCCAGTCCTACAACAACTAGCATTTGGTTTGCATCCGCATTGCAGATGCCAAATGCAGAGAAAAAAAAATGAAACGTTATGTACAATCAATTCATTCGGACTTCTGAGGAAGAATCAGTCCCTACAAGTACAATATATCATTTGTAGAGCCCACTCATTGTGTAATTCTACACTTATATTGGAGTTATGAAACATCTTGCAAGCCAATAACCAGGGTAGAAGGCTGACTGAACATATACACCCAAGGTAGTTGAACATTTGACCAATACATGACGAACCAAAACAAGCCTAGTCTTTTTTACTACTGTTGAGGATTCTATGTAAATGGAAACCTTCACCTTCATTTCCATTCAAGCGCCTCCTCTCCAGAACACACGTGGTGACCTGTCTTATCAGCCTATCAAGATTGGCGTGCCTGCACCAGCTGGGTGTTTCATCTTCCATATTCTGGTAGGTGGATAAAATCATGGCATTAACTGCATCTGCCAACAGCTCCTTTTGAGATTCTTGCATAAGATATCCAACAGGAGACTTGTCCGGTTGTTCATATGCTATTAAAGCAGCTGAGTCCTACCAAAAAGCTGAGTGTTAATTACTAAAGAAATTAAATTTATAGGAGTGCCGTTTTTAAAATCAATAAATAGTTCATTCACAATCTCTAGACCACCTTTTTTTTGAAGCATAGATGTCATATGTTGAATAATGCTGTTCAGAGCTATGCTCTCTCCATCTCAAATTCTAGCAAAGACATGGTTTCTCGGTCAATGGTGTGAAGGAAAAGGTCTGATAGGGTATGTCTGAGTGGTAAGTTGATCTAAGATGACAAGTACTCTATTATTATGGATTGACAAACAAGAATGATGATCCTAATATATTTCAAGATCTGAAGACTTGCGCTAATTCACTAGCACTAAACATTTGTCTCAGAAGCGGTGGAATAATGGTGATAAACCAATCAATGTAAGTTTACCTTTAAAAGATCACACTCTAATGTTGACGTGAACCTGACAAATTCATCTCTGCCATAATGTACAGCGTCCACTAGCTTTCCTTTCTGCAGTAGAAAGTTGCAGTCAGAACATGACAAAACAATAAAGCGAAAACAAAAACATGACAGGTGTGTGATCTATAGAAGACACGTGTTCGGTGCTCCCCTCTCACAAATTTATGTTTTCTCTGAACTTCAAATTTAGACTCATAAGAATTGAGAAATGATTCAAGCCAACGTCAAGTAAATCTAACTTGATATACTACTTATCAAACTTTCATCATAAAGTAAATTCACAATTGAGCTTCTTAAATTTAAAAGATCATGCTTCCTTATCAAATAGTATCTTACTTAAAGAAGCTGCAGCTGAAGGTACAGCTTACAGTACGAAATCCAAAATAGACAAAAAAGAAGCATACCCGGACAAGCTCGATGAATTTTTGACAATGCAGAAGACAGCAAACAGGAGACTTTTCATCCTGCAGGAAGTGGAAGCTGTATTAATACATAGGACAAAATAAACATCAAAGACAAAAGCAGCACATAACCTGTTCATTGAACTGATGATGTCCTATTATATCATCAGTCATGACGGTATTGATTGAAGTTCATGATACATATTTATCTCCATAAAATTAACTGCACATTTTTTTCCTTTAGCTGAAAAAAGGAGGTTGGTGTCTCCACTTTGAGTGTCCTTTCAGGATCCTTTCAAGTGATGCTTGTAAACAAGAATTATCTGAAGCAACTACCTGAAGAATCTGAGGATACCATTCCTCAAGTTTAGTAAACACATCATCAATTTCCCCACGCCTTATATGCTGCAGGAGAAAAAACATAATTAGTGAATTGATTATACATGGAATTGGCTATGTTACTCTAAAGTCAATCTATAACTGGACAAGCATAGGTAGTAAAAGTTCTAAAATAGCAGGAAGAAGCCAACAGTAGCCAATAGGAAAGAGACTTTCATGTGAAATATGATTAGGTCAGAAGTAAAGTATAGACTACAGAGTAAATTTCTAGGACTGAAAATATGATCAGGTGACAGGTGTGTATAAGCTTTCTATTGAACTTCTGGACAATAATTTCTTCAAAATGGAAGGTGCAGACTGCAGAGTACACCATATCAAGTTTTCAGTATGTCAACTTTAAAGCTGAACTAAAGCTATTGATGTGAGCAATATATGGTACCCACTCTGTCCTTCTAATCAATACATGTATTCCTTTTATAGACGTCACATTAATAAGTACCCATTCCAAAAATTGCAAAAAAAATCAACCAAGCTAACCACTCTTCTTGCTTTATTTTCCATCTCTCATACTTTTTTCATTTTTTATCATTTGTCTCCTACTTTAATACCCAATAAACAACTTTATCATTATTTATTCATATTCCTTAAAAAAGACCCACAAAATAACCATCTATAGATTAGCAGGACAGAGTCAACCAGTGAACCAAACAAGAGAATGCAGTTCAGCGGAGTCCTGAGTGCACATAAATTCATTAAAAAAATGAGGAAAACAAAATGAGTAAAAGATACATCCCGCCGAAATAGTCATCTTACTTTGTTAAAACCACACTTGTACAAGTAAAGATACCCAAAAACAGAAAAATAATACGACAGGAGAGGAAAGGGTTGCTCATTTTTTTTTGAAATCCTGACAGAATCTAATTGTTCTCCAAACATATGGCTTATGCAGAGCAGCTTAACAAACTTTGACTTTCTGCTAACAAGTCATCGGTTTAAAAGATGAATTCCTTGTGGCAACTTAGTTTTGATTATCTTGCAGCAGATTTAAGCATCTAAAAGTTGGATTTAAAAAACACTGGCACATTTTTGAGCATATCCTAGACTCGAGAATCGATGACTGCATCAAAGATGCAGTGCTAGTCCATGAACTCGAAATAATAATTATTAGCCCCAGCGGCCAAAAAAAAAATCCCATTTTTTGGGCTACATTCTGGAATTTCTTCTTGTCATTGTAAGACAAATGGGAATTTACAACAAAATGTACTTTTCTTATTTTTCGCTCCATGTAGCTTATAAGATATGATTTGTAAGCCTATGAAAATGAAATACCTTAAAGGGTTACCTTGGACAGACACAACAATTTCCAGAGATCTGTTTCCAGAAGTCTAAAACACAAGTAGCCATATTTGACTAATCAGAATACTCACGTGGAGTTTTCAGCGGCGCCAAACAAGAAGAGTACGAAAGAGCCGAGGGGAAAGGACAAGATGATAAAAGTTGCAAAACAAGAATGCTAACATCAAGGTGCCAAGGTGTCTCCCTAACATGGTAAATTACATTATTTTGTGCTGGGAATTCTCTCTCTGGATCCTCCAGTCTACAATTGTAGGCCTCTAAGGAATATATAAACCCTACCACCCTGTGTATTGTGGATTGCATTTACTTCACACCCATTGCAGATATGCACAAAGGACTAGAAGCATGCTTAAGGTAATACCTGCCGGAGAATCATCCTCTTGTGTAAAGCATACGCAGTTTCCTCCTTATCGAATTCAGTTTCTGGAGTTAGAACAGACGGTACCAAATTTTTACCAGCTTCATCAAAAGAATGGAGAGTTTCTTCATATCCATAGTGTTGTAAATAGCTTCGAACTAATCTGAGAAAGAAAGTAAATAAATTGGTGATCACTAAACGATATTAGTTGAATGGTGATACTTCAAATTGAAGTAGTGTCGACAATAACAGAGCAGCAAATCTCATAACTTAGTGGTGGCCTATGTCAGCAGTTGGAGGGCTAAATCAAGAATTGTAAGTAACATAGCAAGAATGGCATATGACCATAAATCAGAGTTTCTAATTTCTATAGTTGATATAGGGATACTTGAGAGCAGGTGCACATATCTATTAATCAAGAAAAATAAAGGTCTCCAACTTGGAATAACATCAATAGACATTTAAAGATCAGGTTCATTCGTGATGGGATTAGGTTTACCTTCAGTCACATTCATAATCAAAATCACTACACGGGTTTATTCTATCCACTGTCCTAGCATAACAAGAGCAGAGAACCATAACACTTAATCTGAGTTACAGACTTTACCCATAAGTGATAGCCTGTGGTATTGAAATGTCATCGATCACCTTCTGTTGTCTTAGTCTTTGATCTGCTACATATGCCTGATCAATTAGAACATCATACATCACATAACTATACTGCTGCTGTTACTATACAACAAGAATTCCTCTAAAATGAATTTCATGGATCATTCCATCAGAAATCTCAGTTATACTGAAACAAGTATACTTGGTCAAAACTCACAGTTGAATATTATTAGTCTACATTGGCCAGATACATTACATGAAAATCCTGTACTGTACACAGCTTTCTTGGGAAATAAATATTGGCCACTAATTGGTCTTAGAAAATAAACGGGTGTCAATTTCAGCCTCTGCACATCAAATAACTGAATAAGATTTGAAGAATAAAACATAGTGAGGGCAAGACTTACTTTAAGATCAAACATAAATGGCGTTTCTCCAAAGTTTACATTCACCCTGCCATGATGAAATGAACACATAACAAAATGGGTAATAAGAATCAGCGACTGCGAAAAATATATCAGTACATTGACCTCCTAGGAGCATGTATTACCATAATAAAGGAGGGGTACCATGTACACACAAGAAACATGGAATGCAAAGAAGAAGTGATAGGAAAATGTTCCGAGATGGTACATACTCCTCATATTGGCTATGAACTGCAACTGTAGGAAAGACTTGCCCCTTGATGTCCTTCTCCACCGAACCTACTAAAACGCCATTTTTCCTGGATAATATATGAGGGGTTAGAAGAAATTTCAGCATTAAAGCAAGCATAGAAAAAAGTCATACAGAAGTCAACACAAATAGTTTCATGAATATACACAAAACCACTAGATAAATTATATTAAGTTCTTTTATATGACACAATGAAAATCACGAACATCACTAGTTAACTTGAATAATAACAAGAACTTACGTAAAAAAGAATTCCTGTGTCGAGTAATTAATACCACCACCAACCGTATCACCAGTTGTGTAAGGCGAGCCACCAAACGGCTCTCCTCCCCTACCATGTCCACGATAAAGCAGCCCATCATCCCCATGATATCCTAAACTGTTCATTTCCCATCTATGTCATACACAAAAACACCAAAAACTAGTTCAGACTCTGGCAACACAATGATGAAGACACTCAACGCCTAGCTAGAAACGTGCTTATCTTTCGCTTCCATAATCTCAAATTTACAAAATCAAATCAAGAAATACAGACGTCTAGTCAACAGTTTTCTCCAGGTTTTCATATACAGAAACAACAACAAAAAAAAGAGCAAGTACTGTGAAAGACTTTTCCTAAACAATCGGAGAATCAACATCACATTAGTACAAAGTCTGGGTAGGAGATAAGGTCTTTCCTCAAATTCAGGAAAATCATGATCTTTACAAGACTTTCACACAACGAGAACTACCTTGACCTCCAACAACACGAAAAGGACAACTAAGGCACTCAACACCTAGCTCAAATACGCTGATCTTCTGGTTCGACAATCTCAAATATACAAAATTGAAGCAAAAAATACAGACAAAACATAAAATTATTTACAGATTACTCCAGTTGACTACGTTGCTGAAACAAAAACCACCTCAAACTTCCAGCACCAACAAGATAGTGAAAGTTACGACAATTAGCATTTAGCTTGAAACGCGATCTCATATACCGTATACAAAATCAAAACATGAAATGCAGACAAAACACAAAATAATCAACAAACTGCCCTGGTTATAATACACAGAAACAGCAAAAGAACTACTTCAAACCCTAACCAAAACAACACGATTGAAACACAATATATGATGACCTTTCTGTTCCATAAAATTAAATATAAGTAACCAAAACAAAAGGATACACATATGTTAATCTTTTGGTTTCATATTCTCAGATATACATAATCAAAGCACGAAATGAAGATAAACATAACCAAAACACGAAATAAACACAAATGTTTTGGTTCAATAATATCAGACAAAAGTAATCAGAACACAAAGTACAGATACAGATATGACATAATCCCAAATATAAGTAACCGAAACACAAAATACAGACATATGAAAATCATGTGGTTCCATCATATTAAATATAAGTAACTGAAAAATGGCATACATATATAAGCTACCCATGTAGTTCCACAATATCAAGGGAGTATAAGTAACCAAAACACAAAATACAGATATACGTCAATCTTTCGGTTCTATATAGATAAATATACGTAACCGGAACAAGAAAAACAGATTTATACTGATCATCCAATTCTATAATCTCAACTTACGTAATTGAACATGAAATACAGATATATGCTAATTTTCCAGTTCGATAATCTCAAATATAACGATCAAAATACAATTATACACATGTTCCATAATCTCAAAAAACGAAATACAGATATACTCCAATCTTTCGGTTCTATATAGTTAAATATACATAACCAGAACAAGAAAAACAGATTTATCCTGATCATGCAATTCTATAATCTCAATATAAGTAACCGAACATGAATACAGACATATGCTAATTTTCCAGTTCCATAATCTTAAATATACCGATCAAATAAATTATACACATGTTCAATAATCTCAAAAAACAAAATACAGAAATACGCTAATCATTCGGTTCCCTAATGGCAAATACACATAGTCAAAACACAAAATGCAGATATACGGTAATGTTTCAACTCTATAACTTAAAATATTGATAGATAACCAAAACACAAAATATACCTAACCGGTAATTGAAACACAAAGTATACATAACTGAAATACAAATACGCGAAAGCACATAATCTTTCGATTTTACCGAAACACAAAACACAGATATACTCTACTGTTTAGGTCCAATGATCTCAGATGCATGCCATCTAAACTCTAAATACAAAAGTAACTGAGACACAATATACATACAAGACACAAAAGAATAGACAGATTACCCTGGTTGACGACACAGCTTGAAACTGGAAGTAGTAAACCCTATCGAAACGTGTCCACTGGCACCAGCATTCTTGACATACATCTCGAAGTAGTACACCAGCCGCTTGGACGGAGCAGGGTGATTCGCCTGCACTACACCGACGTCATGTCCATGCAAATTGACGTTCGGATACGAAACCGATAGCTTATCAGAGCCAACTACCGAGAAACCGCCAGAGCTGTTCAAGGTGTCGAGCTCAGAAGGAGAATCTTCACTGTCCATCTCCTCCGATTCGGATTCGACTGCGGGCGATCTGGCAGAGTACTCCCATAGCTTGAGGATGTAGTCTCCGATCAAATACTTCGCCGACGCCGATGAAGACGCCGTCGTTTCGGACATCGTTTGATAGGAAATTCAGATCGAGTGGATTTTTGAGTGAAGAAGAAGAAGAAGAGTGAAGCTAAAATGGGAAATTTCAGACTAAGGGTTTTATACAGGTAGCCGGATTGGAAGGAAGGACTCATTTGCATTTGGGATAATTACATATATACACCACGGAAGACAGGTCGGTCTAGTCCCAGTTAGTGGAATAACTTCATTGAAATCCATTAAATCGAATCCATTAAATCGATTTTTATGTTGACCTACTTATAAATTCATTTTGCAACTATTTTAATTTAAACTCAACAATGAAGAAATAAATATAAAATAATTAATGTTTTAAAAATTTTAAAAATTAAAATTATTAAAGATAAATAAAGAATTACAAATAATAAATGAATAATAGAAAAAAATAT
>JAYMSR010000496.1:0-13742 GCA_036897825.1 Plantago rigida | reverse complement strand
ATTATTCGAAGGGTGGTGCCAAAACTCAGAAGTTTGCCCATCCTAGTTGCCTAGTTGCCTTGCCTTTATTACCTTTACTACTTTATTTCCTCCTTTTTCTTTTACATTTTATTTCCTTCATATCATGTATAGTACTAGTTACTTCCTCCGTTCCTACCGACAGAAGCTTCCCATTTTCCAATTTCAGTTTATAATATTGTACTCCACCACATCATAATATTGAGAAAACTCAAATCAAATATAATTCACAATATTGTTCTTTTTGCAACTTTATCCAATTCCTTGTACCAATATCCCCACAAAATTTCATACAATGTTTATTTTTATATCTCACAATACTTATTATATTACTAAAAAAACATGTCACACGTCACGTCCAATAAATAATAAACAATCAATTTTACATATACAAATTATCAATTTTTTAACTAAATTACACATTTTTTCACATTTTCTATCTTTTACCATTACACGCTAACACTAATATATAAAGTAATATATAAAGTTATCAAGGACATAGAGTAATAATTTCGTTCTAATATAAAAATAGCAGACGTTTTTCCAAAGGCATCCATATGAAAAATAAACATCTTCATTGATTTGCTGCATCTTTCGAATGACACGAATATACTATATTATAGTTAGTTACAAGGAAAAATTACAAACAAGCTATCCATCATCTGTCCACGAGTTTTTCCAAGCAAAAAAAAGACTCAAGTTACAAAAGAATACATCATCAACACGTAGCCGATTACAGGACTGGACAAATGCTACAAAAGATTTTCAAAACTATATACACCAACACGAGATATATGAGATGATAAAAACTAAAAAGCCTGACAAAATTCTGTAAATTGCGTATTAACTTCAAATTTAAGCGGATTCGGCGGACTCGGACTGGGTACCGTTGGACCACTGGAATTCGATTTCCAAGTTCCTTGATGGGCCACTTTTGCTCTCTGGCAGTAGGGTGTATTCACCAGCAACTGCTCCTAACATGACTACACGGTCGATTTGAATAGTTACTTTCCCAAATGAGCTCTGTCATCAAAGTGAAAAACATTTTCAGAGTAGATTAACCAAGTTATAAATCCGCAAACACTATCCCTGTAAAAAATTGGGTCATGCAGATTGGGGTTTATGACTGACTAACGTAGAGATTGGAAAAATGATGTATTTTTAAACAGTGAGGTATTTGTTTATGACAAAGGGATGTCATTGCAATTCACAACCTTCAAGGAGAAACGGAGAATCAGCATAACTGTAAAAAAATTATTTATTTATATATGCATCGCTTACCTTCCCCATTTTGCTCTTGTTCTTGCATGAAATGTGAAGCTTCTGGCCCTTGGGAGGACTTTCAAAGGACCATGCAAAACTCTCGTCCCACTCTGGATTAGGGCCAGTTGATACAACCTGCAAGTAACAATATTAGTCCATTTTTTGCCAACATTCCTGGTGATCATTCCACCACATCAGCGAAAACAATAAATTCCCAATCCAAATCTATCTAATACTAGCACACTCCAACATTAACAACCAAAAAAATGGCCAGAAATTTAAATCATTTGAATGAACCCTTCTCCCATCCTATCTAGGGGTGGGCAGGGGACAGGATCAGGATTCTTTGTTCTTCTGTCTTCTGTCATTTGAATGAACCCTTCTCCCATCCTATCTAATATTCAGGAATTTATATTGCGGGTATCAAATCCCTAAATACCCGACCCGATCGGGGATTTTTAATTTAGGGTCGGGACAGGATCTGGATAACCCGAACTTTCTCCCACCCCTAATCCCATCTTTAACTGCATGTCATGTACGACCTTAGGATCTCCAAGTTCCATGGAAATGAAATAACCAGGCAACAAGTAGACTAAACCATGATCCCAAGTCTCTCATTTTGTTTCACTTAATTTTACATCTTATAAACTCTTTCTTCTACCAAATACACCAAATACAGGTAAAGTGTACGACGCATGCAATGCAAGAAGGCATATGTATTGAAATTTTAAATCTTCCTCTTGCAGTCATATAAGGAATCAAACTATGGAATGTGATCGTCCTTGGTTAGGTTCATATGTGTGTAGCATTGTACGTGCAGAAACGGGAATGCCATTTGAATGGTAACAATGAAATATTAATAAATGGAATCCCAACTGACCTATTGATGCTGCCCCCTCAAAATTAACATTTGTGAACTGTAACCCCCAAGGCCCCAACGAGTTGTAGATGCAATTATTTAAACAAAGGACCAAGTGTCAGTGAGTTAGTATTACTTAAGTGATCCATATGTGAATATTTCTATAATATAATGGGTTGACAGACATAAAAACAAACACACATCTTTGCTGCAAAGATCAAGGCCCATAAAGAAGTAAAACACCATACCTTGGTTTGCCGCGGGGGAGTATGTCCTAGGGTCAGCTTGCAGAACACACTTGCATTCCCAACCGATTGCCTCATGTTGCTTCCTCTCTTGATTATCACCACTAGTGTCCCTGGCAAACACTGCAGTAAAAACTCTGCCTTTTCCTGAAACCGTGGAGGCCCTGATTGGATGAGGTACTGTAACAGGGGTATTGAATCTGCTGCAGCAATAGACTGCGCTCGAGAAACTTCAGCTGGGCAAGCGGACCAAGCTTGCCTGAGAAGAAATAACGCATCCAATGCAGCTTCTTGTGTGGCTTCAGATCCTGTCTTAAGAGATGTGACAAGATGAGGAATGCTTAGCGTTGCAGGTTCTGTGGCTCTTAAACGGGGAAAGTTTCCAAATAGTGCGTTTAGCGCCTTCAGATACTCCTCACTTACTGTTCCAGTCGCCCAAAGGTCTTTCTCAATTGCAGCTAGAATAGGAGATGCAACAAAATCAGTTCAGACTGAAAGATATAGAGCACAACTTTAAACAAGCATAAAATTTCATAAGAAATTGCCCATCTGCAAAGAGATTAAGCAAATAACTCAGTTGAGTGAATCTAATGCCAATTGGAAACAGAACTTGTGAAACTCTGGTAACAATTGAAAAGTTTGGCAAAATAAATGAAGAGAAATACTCGTACAAATAGCAAGAGACCATCAAGGAAGAAGTTGAGCTATTAATGATTAATGAATATACATCCAGAAGGTGTAGGCATATCCAACAGGGGCGAAAGAAGCATAAGAAAACTCGAGCAGACAGCAAATGTCCCAAAAAATCTAGTCTTAAATGACTCGTGTCAGAATCAAAGCAGTCCAACTCCCACGTATTCCCAATATATACTTAGTGAAGTAGCAAGAGACTGACAAAGCTGATTTAATACCCCACACACAACATATGCACACTATGAGTAAGAGTGGAGGAGAAGTTACCTGTTATAGCTCGGACAGTTTCACTTGAAGCGTACTCTTGAATGGTATTGTTAGAGAAAAGAAGCTTAATGAACATTGCTGCCTGTACAGATGTTTCAGGATCACTAGAACCAATCAGATCCAGCACAACCTGAACGCCACCGGCTTCTGCAACTGCTCTTTTATTTGATCGGCTATACATTACAAGGTTCTGTAAAGTACATATAGCTACAACTTTCATTTCTTCTGTAGGCTGATCCTCGAGCAGATTTACTAACGCTCGGCAGGCTGAAACAGCATCTGCTGTCCGTGCAAGAGCTTCATTCTGGAACAGGTCGCCTAGAGCAAGCGTTGCGAGTAACCTAGCCTGCTGGCCTTGGGTTTGGGGATCCAAAAGGTATTGGGACAAGGGTACAATTGCCGATTTGGTAGCTTTAGAATCCCTGATCTTCACATTATTCAACAATACCTCAAGTAACCTGGCAGCAGTTTCCTCGCACTGATGACTTCTAAGGAGGTCCAGAAGCACCTCAATTACCCCACTTTCAGCCATTGCTTCGGCACTGGTTGAGTCATCACTCTCCAATACAAGAAGAGCATTCAATGCACCAGTAATCGTGCTTTCCGAGCCTGAACGAAGCAATCTCACCAAAACTGCTACAGGTACTTCCAAGTAAAACTCAGAACTAAACTGCAGAATGCTCGATAATACCGAAGCAGCAGACTCCCACAAAGCATGTGGGAGTAAAGGATCCACGTGAAGAATGACCTTGGACAGCTCAACTACACCACCTTCTTTTGCAATCTCATTTGGCCATGCTATAGCAACACTGACAAGAGCCTTGACTGCTCTCTGCTGCAAAATAGGAATGCCAGTACCAAGGATACGTATCAGCGGACCAATAACTTCTTGTGTTAGCGGGTCCTTCTGAAGATGCTCCTCCACAAGCAAATGCGATAACAACTCAGCTGCCAACTGCTGAACAGCTGACGCAGGACAATCAAGCAATGGTAAGAGAGGTTCTATAGCTTGCTGCGATGTAAGGGTATAGCCAGCCCGGCGATGTGGATGCTCCAATACGTTCACAAGAACCTGCAATGCACTATGTTGTCCATCCGGTCCAAACTCTTCTCTTGTGAGCAACTGGAAGAGAGGCTCAACCACTTTTGCAGCTGATGGACCTTTTGCAATGGTGGCATTGTTTGTAAGTATTCTAAGCAATTCTGCAAATGCAGCACATAGGAAGTCTGGTGCTTCATGAAGTATATCAAGCATGCTCTCAATTACTCCAGCTTTCACCATTTCAGTCTTACATGCAGGTCTGTCTTTACCCAACTTTACGAGAGCCCTAGATATAGCTTCGTGGAGCAAATAATTACCACCATAGAGAAGACCTACAAGAGGAACTACAGCACCATGAGCTGCAACAAGTTCTGCCAGATGCTCATCATCTAACAGTTTATCCAACGTATGGACAACAGAATGATGAGCTGGACTATACTCAGTTACAAGGACAGAAACTAAGGGCTCAACACAGCGAGCTGCTGCAAGAGTAGATCTTATTCTTGCATTGCCAAAAAGCACACACAATAATTCAGCTGCATCGCCCTTTAGCTCCATTGAGTAATCGGACGAAAGAATCCTGCATAGCACATCAATAGCATTCATCTCAACATCAGCAACTGCAAGGGCTCTCGATGGGTTCTCTTTCAGTAACCGAACCAAAGCCGCGATAGCAGCATGTTGCTCCTTCTCCGAGCCAGTATGTAGAATCTCGACTAGTGGCTGAACAGCTTCCCTTGCAGATTCTGCATTCCTTACGTGGTCAGCAGAAAATAAGTGTTCCAGTGCTTTGGCAGCACTATATCTTGCTGCTCTTCCACCTAAACGCAAAACTGCTACAAGTTGACTGACTGCACCAGATGCAGATTCATGTCTCCTTATCTCAGCTGTGCTAAACAGAATGCCTAATAAATCGGTAGCAGCTTCCTCATGTGCATCTTGTGGGCCAAGAGACAGATACTTTGTCAACCCTTCTATGGCCCCTGATTCTACCATGACAAGTTGATTAGACGGACAATCATTAGCAAGTTGGATTAGAAGTCCAAGAGCAAGATAAGGTGCCCCAGGGCGATCTGGAATCGGTTTCAGCAAATCAACAAGTGCTGGTATAGCTTTTCTCGAAGTTGCACCAACCCTTATATCGTCAACCCTGAACAATCTCCCAAGAGAAACTTGGTCCGGGTAAGAAACCAAAGAGAACTCCTCGGATAGTTCCAGGAGGTCACGTATGTCGTCATCAGCACAGCCCAGTAAGGAAATGAGTCCAGCTGCAGCTCCTGAGTTTGCAACAGAGAGAAGTGTGCCCCTGCTACCATTACAGACAAGACTGGACACAGCTTGGGCAGCAAAATATCTGCTTGGTGCTTCTTCTGATCTCAGCAAATTTGCAAGTACTGGAATCGCCTTCATGGTTGCATTTGCACGGATAATATCTCTATCAAGAAATAGGACTCCTAACAGCAAAGCACATATCCATATGCTGCTATCCTCGTTATAATCACCCTACAAAAGGAAGTATCATATACATTAAGAACAAGCCTGAAAATTGCATGTTTCACCATCTAGACTGGCATCAAGCAAATACTGTTGGAGGAAAAAAATACGTAAAGATAAAACAAGCTTCACTGCATCAAGAATTTATCTATAGATTGATGAAATGGGGCTCAGCATTGAAACAATTTAAGGACCGTTGATTACCTGGCTATACCGTGAAAAGGATTGAGAAACTTTCTCAGTAATAATTTCAATTCCACCAGCTTCCATGATCTCAAATCTACATTTTTCATCGTGGCTAGCGAGCACAGAAAGAAGCCATATGGCAATATTGGCACCACTAATGACAGATGTACTTCTCTCCAGGTCCAGTGCACGGGCTTCTTCAGTTACTCTGGAGATGCTTATGATATCATTGTTGCCCAGATCTCCAACTTGAGGAGATGCTAACATGCCAACAAGAGAATGGATGAGAGAAGCACAAGAATCAGACCCATTCAGATCTTCAACTACTCTTTGATGATTCACTCTTGCAGTGCAGACAAGAAGAGAAGCGCCTCCAATTTTAACCCTTGAACTTGAGGAGCTGGTTATCCTTCTTGCAATGGATAAAATGCATCCTGTGGCACAAGTTATCGCGTTGCCAAGTACCAGGGGCTGAGCCTGACAAAGGCGTGACAAGATTTCGACAGCCTTATCCTGCAACTGTGGAGTGGCATCAGGAATACATGAAACTATTGGGATAATGCTATTAGGGTGTTCAGCAAGAACTGCCCAAGCAGGTTTGATGTGCCCAATATCTGCAACAGGACTTGATAGGCAAGCAAGTGCATCCAACGCCTCTGATGTAGCACAAGATCCAATATCACCCGATTCCAAGAAAGAAACTAAGGCAAGCACCGTTCCAGCATGATTAACACAATCGGTTATAGAAGCATCAATTTGACGAGAATGAAGAAGGCGAGCAATTGCTGCTGCAGCAAGGGTTCTTCCAGCATTTGTACCTTCAAGTAATACTCTCGTTGCAGGCAAAATTAGTTCTTCAGAGATGGCTTTATTTGAAGCTTCACTGTCTAATAGGAGATTTGCTAAAGCACATACTGCTTGCTCGGTGACCTGCAGAACAGGAGAGTTGGCGAGGACCACCAGTAAAGGCAAAGAATCTTTAGCACCAGCAGCCACATCATGGTTTTCTTTGATTGAAAGAAAGATTGCAGCAAGGCAACGGGAAGCCTCCACCAAAATGCATTCAGCATCACCATTTAAAAGTCTCACGACTGACGAGAGGGTCTTGACAGCAATGCTAGTTTCACGCAAGTCCTTTCTGAGATCAAATACTCTAGACAAAGCTAGAGCCGACTTCGCCTGAGTTTCCTCATTGTTCGAGTTCAAGATTTTTATCATTGTAATGATTGCATCATTTCCTGCACTACCTTCACGCACCATATCACTCAGAGGTGCCACGGAAAGCAAACTTTTCAATGCATCTAAGACATAAACTTTAGATTCAGGCAAATCACTGGTTAATAATGCAGTGAGTTGACTGATCGTGGCTGTATCTGACTTGTGAATCAGATGGTTTAATGTTTTGGCAGCAATCTCCTTCCCATTTTCACTCCCATTCTTTAGTAGCCAGAGTAAAGCAGGAACGGCATCAGCACTTTCTACACAAGCACGTATATCCTCACTGTGATTACAGAGGTTTCCAAGTATTGTTGCAGAGTCTTCTTTAGCTTTACCCGATCCCGTCTCGAGGATTTGAACAAGAGGGGGAATCCCACCAGCAGCAGTAATAGCCCATTTACTTTCATCATTTTCATGTGATAGAAGGCAAAGTAATGACACGGCGCACTCTTGTTGGTGCTCAGACGAAAGACCCAGAAGCGAGATCAAAAGCTGAATGCCCTGGCGACCCTGAAGGGCCTGCCACAAGCTGCCTTCATTGTTGCAGAGAACAAGAAGGGACCTCATCAATTCTTCCTGGACTTCATTGGTTGCCATTGTAATAAGCCCAACAAGGAGTCTCTTTGCATCAGAATTTGCAAGTTTGCCTGCTAGTACTGCATTTCCATACAAACTGGCAAGTGCTTCGATCGTACGCTCCTGCACCAAAAAGGGCACACGGGGTTTTAACTGTTTCACCAATATCTTCTCCACCTCAGTAGGATCTGATTCTCTAGCATATTCTGCTTTGCTATCATAGATCATTAGGGCAGAAGCTAATGCTCCTAATGTATCAGCTACTTGTGCAGAAGTACATGATTCCAAGCTTTGACCAAGACTTGAAATGACATACGACAATCCCCCAGATATGTTAGCCAGAGCGCACATTGCATTCTCTTGCAAAGCTTGAGCAAATTCACCCTGCATAAATTCTTTTGAAGGAGCTATTGTCGCATTGATCAGAACAGGTATACCATTTGCATTGGCGATCTCCTTCTTGGCTTCTTTGCACTGAGCAGAGAGAGATTTGAGAGCAGCTGCAGCTTCTGCTCTTACAGAGGCTTCATTTCCAGATCCAAGTAGCTTGAGGAGCAATTTAGTAGCCTCTGCCGCCAAGACTTTGGAGCAAACGGATGCCTCCTCCATCATCATGCATGCCAACAGAAAGCACACATTTGCTTGCGTACTTGCATGGCCAGTTGTAAGCAATTTTACAAGAATATCGACTCCACCAGCTTGAATAGTTGCAGGCCAAAACCCTTCGGTGCTGCTAGAAAGATTCCGTAAAGCTCCAGTTAGTAGTTCATCAACTTCATTTCCAGCCTTAAGTCCCTTCCTCAGTTGCTCCCAAAGTACAGGTACAACTCCCTCTGTTAAAAATATTTTTGACCCAACATGATCCTTAGATCCACCTTGAGAAACAGCATATATGGTCTTTGCTGCAGCAATTTGACCTTCCGCTGAGTTTGACTTGAGAAGACCAAGTAAAGGGGGGATGCAGCCTCCAAGTAAAACTTTGACCTGCAATTCATTCTCTTTGCACAGAGATCCTAAGACGGTCGCAGCTTGTATCTTTATCCCAAGTGATCCAGACCGAAGAAGTGATACAAGTACAGGAACCGCTTGCGAATGTGAAGCAACCGCGCCAAAAGCACTCTCCCGTGATTTTATTAGATCAAGTAGCTGCCTCAATGAATTCTCTTTTTCTTGTGATGAAGTGGAACTCTGGCGCAGTTGCTCAATGCATTGTGCAACACTTGCTAATGTTCCATCTGGATCCTCCATGCTACTACTCCTATCTCGGCAAGTAAGAAGCCTTTTAATTATCATCTCAAATAATGCAAACATCAACACTTGTAATAAATACACAAAGTAAACAGATGCATATGAATTCAATGCACCACCACAGTATGTGGCAACATAGTATTAGCAGAAGGTCCTGATGGAGCTAGAGTTCTGTAACTTTGTTTACCAAAACTGAAGGCATTGTTAGTTGTTTGACTTGTTTCCAGAACTAGATATAGAGTATAACATTGGGCAAGTAGAGACATTGTCAGTGTTAGATTGCATTCTCTATGCCAGACAAACTCACTCGTTAGCATGATCAACATAGCTTCATTAGACACTGATGCAATTCGAATATCTTGTATTAGAATGTGCCATCAGAATCGATTCACATAAAAGACAAGTTCAGCTCCAGCTAAGTAATACACCTATCACCAGTTACTACGTGGAAGTTGATTATCCTCCCCGGAAAACTAGTAAAATAAGAACTTCCGCATATCCTTTTATAATATTTAGTTCTATGGAGACCAAGAAAGCTTTCTATATGGAAACGTTTTTAGTATCTCATCTACATGCAGAAAGGAAGGATGTTTTCCAGCATTCCCTGAATTTACACTGCTAGCATTTGGCAGCATACAACAAGAGAACTAAACGTTATACATAAAGCCACAAGAATAGATAATAGTCAACTACCTTGAGCTCAACTTGCTGATTGCATGGGGAGTTGGAGGCTCTGAATCATGAGGTTTAGATTCCCCATTCCTCTCCTGTAGTAGAAAAACAAAGGTATAACTTATCAGAAAGTATTCTCGCCGAATGTAGCAAGACAAAAGCAAGTATAATCCAGTAACTTTGAAAAGCATAACAATGAGTAATTTGGATGTCAAGTACTTTGAAAACTTGAGCAATGAAGAGATTGCCAAAAAATATATATATGGAATGATGAATCAATCATTAATGTATAGGAGATTTCATAAGCCATCATAAATTTCCATATATTTGGAGTATAAGATACAATAGCCAGCCAGAACCTACGAATATATTGTCTTCATACATAAGCAGACCTTACGAGATCTTGTAAGAAAAAATGCAAATAGGAGACATGGTAGTCTACTCTAGAGTTCCAAAAAACAGGCTAAACCATGTTCATTAACAAATCCGCTAGATGCATTAAGGGAGATACTACTTTAGCTTAATAGTTTATACCCTACTTGAAGTTTCTTAATCCAGGTTACATTAACACAATACATTAAAAAATACTACAAGATTAATTAAAACTGGAATATCTATCAGGTAAGCATGCATGGTAGAGCAACTCAAACCAGTACATATAACCACCGAGATCAAATTACATCTAAACCACATAGGCCAACATTCAGATAGATACTACACTGATGCAAATGATCCATGACAAAATAAGATATCAAATTCTAAGTTGGAGACTATGAGAAATCAAAAGCTTCAAACAAGTTGTAACAACCAGCTCAATAACAACTTGTTCTCGAATATGAAGTTTACCATGTCATGAGTCCCGCCATTAGGAGACCTCCGTGTAGCCGTCAGCATTGATGCGATACGGATAGCTTCACTTCAGATCTGAGTCTGGGAAGTGGCGAGCTTAAACCAACTGTACCTGACTGGCACACCACACCAATAAATCAATCCCAGTACAAACAGGTCCAACTAACTAAACCGACAAAATACTCATCAAGCCTATATGAAGAGTCCAATTCTAAGTATGATGTTTGCAGATCAAGTCTATCCGCTGGTAAATTGAGCAAATTCTATCAAGTTGCTAGCTCTTGACAACAATTTAGAAGCTGAATTAAGTAAATGTAACATGATCTGAACTCCAATTAACTTGAAATGTAAACCTTACTGAAATGAAAAGTAACAGATTCCACAAAATCACTACTAGATCGAGTGTTGCGTGGCAAAAACAACAAAAAGCTGAATCAAAGTAGCTGCTAATGAGGAAAAGAGCATAAAATAGGAGTTATGAAAAGTGAGATCTAGCTGAGAATTGAGGAAAACCTTGTTAGAATTTGGGAAATATCATGAGGAGGATTCCGCTTTCTTCAGCACAGCAGCAATGTTGGTAGGCGTGAAATTGATTGAAGAGTAGAGAGAGAGGAGAGGAAAATGTTGGTGTGAATCAATCTTCTTCCGAAAGAAGTTGTGCGTAGCGTACCTCTCTCTCTTCTCTGTCTGACAGTAGAGCAGTGAAATTAGTATGGAAAGGTTTCGTAGTTGACAAGGGAGGAAGATAAACAAACTTTTCTAGAGAGAGAAACAGTGGATGAGAGAGAGTGACCTGTAATTTTCACACCGACAGGGAGGGAGGTGCGGCTATCTCCCTTGGCTTTTCACCTCCCCATTTTACCCAATCCTTTGCTGAAATGCAATGACAGTATTTCGCAGTAATAATTAATATACTTACCAGAATTGTAATCGTCCATATCTCACCAAAACCTGAATTGATGTAGTAATAACGGTATTATTTTTGGTATTATAATAATTACTCCACTTAGCTGGCAACAAATTGCAAGGAAAAATCAAAATGCCATCTCATTTTATTTTCTCTATAATATTATAATAATACATGTACATACAATAAGAAACAACTAAGCCTGATATTTATTTATTCAAGGGATTAATTAAGTTAAAAATTTGAAAGCATGTTCAACCCTGTGCTCGATTATAATGATGCCCTGGACTATAGCATAAATCCCCACAGGCAGTTAACAGGTCAATCAAATCAACACAGCGAAAATTTCATACATCACCAACATGATTAGTACTCACTCCGTTCTTTTACAATTTTTACATTTTAATTTAGTGTGAATATTAAGAAAATAAAATAAAATATTAAGTAAGTGGTAAAAATTAAGATGAAGAATAGAAAAAATTAAGTGAGAGAATAGATAAAGTATGAAAAAAAGTATTTAAACACTTTCCGGTCTCTATCCATCGGAATCATCTTTCTAACTCATGTTATACTTGATTTAACTAGGTATGTTCACTTATTCAATTTCAATTGGTCAATTTTAACTTAGGGTTTTATAAAATTGAATTGGGATTTTTAGTTAATTCTTGTTTTATTGTTTCAATACTCTCATATACTTGAATTTATTAGTTATGGTGATTGATTATACTTCAATTTTAATTATCAAATTGAATTGGAGGTTTTGTTCAGGAACAGTGTTCTGATTGTCAAGTTGTTCCCAAATTGAAGCACTGCTACTGATTATGTTATGTTCCAGTATTTGAGTATCCGTTTTTTTACTTCGCTATCCCGTCTGCGACCGCGATCCCGGTATTTTGGGACTAGCGCGATGCGTCGCGATCCGCAATTGACAACATTGCACGGACCAATGTATTAACATGAATTTTCTCAAATTTGTATTTTTATTTTACAGTAATGTACAGATCACTAATCTCAATTTGTATTGTATAGTAATGCCCAGATCACCAATGAATGAGACATAACATTTAAGACCGGTACACTTACATTATACATTATGTATTTAAATCTAATTAAACAATTTAATAATAGTCAAAATTGACCAGCAAAATGGTAAAAAAACGTAAAACAATTCTTAAAGTTGTGCTTCGACTCAATGACCACGCATCTCTTCTCCGCCGTCTATTACAATCGGTGCCACTGTCATTATCAAATCGTCAAGACATCAATTCGACAACATCATTATAGTCCAATTCGGTTCCACAATAGCAAACAATAGCCACGCGTCATTGATGTTTGTTGTTTCGTTCGAGTGTTTTCAGAGTATGCAACCGCAATAAAATTGTGCAAGCATGTCCACGAAAGTTGATGAATCCGATTGTGACTTGAAGTTTCCATTGCGGGTTATTTGTTTGATGCCAATTACAATTATAGTTATGTGTTTTATTTCCATGATTTCTTATTGTAAATTTTGCTACCATTTAATAGAGTGGTCATTTGATCTAATTTATGGCGAAATGTATTGTTATTGCTCATGGACAATTTCACTACTGTTGATGGTCATATTCATATAACTTATGGCAAAGTGCATTTTCTAGTTTAAATTTGATGAGTAATGTAAATCTGGTGTAATCTCAAGAGTAAATTACATTAAAACTTTTATTTTGCTTGTTTATATGTAAGCAAAAAATCGATTATGTGGTCACCTAGTCATTGAAGAATTTGATTTATCTACCTCCGATCATGTACAACTATATGAAAGTAATGTAAATGCTTACTATTTATCTTATGAAAGGTTATCCTCATCCAGTATGTGCTTTCTGATCTGGTCATCTCTACGCTTATGGCATGTTCATGAATCTGTACGTAAATTGATCTCCCAAAACCAAAGCTAAAGACAACATTGATTGATTTGCCTTATGGCGGACCTATAGTAGCTCCACATTATTCCAAATCAGTATCCACAAGTTCATCCACTTGAGTATCCACAAGTTCATCCACTGTTCCAAAACCAACAAGCATTGATGACTTCAATATGACATTCTTAGAGGACGGGGGACATTAGGACTTGGTGCTTGATGCGCTCAGAAATTACTTTTTGAATTAATCAAGTAGAAAAAACGATTGTTGTAGACAATGTTTTTGGCCACAGGATCGCTCTCGCGAATA
>JAYMSR010000495.1:0-13751 GCA_036897825.1 Plantago rigida | reverse complement strand
TGGTCAATTTATAAATATTTTGTGTTGTGTTTAACGAAAACTGTGTTGCGTTTAACATTGGTGTCAATAACTGATAAACTAGCTGATAAAAGTATTTAGTAAAACAATTAGGTGATAAGCTAGCTGATTTTCCAAATATGTTATGTAAAAAAATTAGTTAGCTTATTTTTTGATAAGCTTCTTATCAGCTACCAGTTATGCCTTCACGTAACAGAATTATTATGAAAATAACCTCATCGAGCTGATAAATTTGTGCTAAACAGAACCTAAGTATAATATGAACACATCCGATTGTCATTAAATTATGAGTAATAAATTTCACATGGACTAAATAACAAATTCATCATCTAGGTATATATATACTAGTCAACCACGGGAACAAATTGGTTGATGATAATGACTGATGAGCAAAAATTATATTGTCAAATCAATTTTAGTTATTTGTGTCACTTAATTATGACAGTTTTTGTGACATATTAAATCTATAAAAAATTACTTTGACATTATCATTTTTGCTACGGCATTATCATTTACCGAACAAATATATTAGTCTGACGGCTTATAATTTTGGATTCTTTTGTTATTTAGGTGGTTCTTTTGATAGTAATTTATAATCAACGGTTAATTGAACAAAAATGAAACTGTTAAACTTGTAAATGAAAGGTGTTAAACTTGTAAATGAAAGGTGGGAACATCAATACATCATACTTTCTCCGTCCCATAGAAGTTGTTCACTTTTGCCATTTTAGACGTTCCGGTAGAGTTGTCCACTGTCATTTATTTGCCATTTTATAAATAATTATATAATTTTATATTCTCCACTACTTCTAAAAAAGTCAAAAAGTAACTTAAACAATCCAACCAAATAATAACAAAATTATAAAGTAAACCCCACATGTACTATGTAGTGTTATAATATTATTCTCCTTAATTTATGTGCATGAATAGTAAATTGGACAGCTTTTCTAAGGGACGGAGGGAGTAGATGATTTTGGTGTAGCAAAAGCCTACTTTTCCTGGAGTCTTATTGAAAGAACTTAAATGATAAAAAGACACCAATCTTTGAAGAGATGAACCACCCGAAAGGGCGAAACCAACTCCCAAGAGTGAAATAGACTTAAACCTGAGTATTCAATGATAAGCCTGAGTAACAACTTCCTATTTAGAGTTGAACCCCATAAGGTAACGTCCCTATAAATAATAAAACTCTATAATAATAAGTGTTAATCCTAATAATCGTTTAGAATTCTAGGTCCGTAACACATTCTTCCTTATTTGTGTGTTCCTTTTTTTTTTTTTGTGTGTGTGTAACTTTTAACCAGAGTTCAGATATACATTTTCATTTATTTTCTAAATGTACCATAATTTACAACGGTGTCTTATTTCTTCCTTGTATGCGCACCCTGTTATGGTTTTATCCTGTTATTATCTGATTAGTGATTACTGCTGTTTTGCAGAATCTTCTGCAGCTTCCAACTGTTTCTTGCTCAATTGAAGTTTGGGATTTCCTTAGTGTTGATTCTCAGGTTTTACATATTTGACATGATATTCCTGGACCTCACGAGTTCAATTTTTGGAATTATACTGTGATCTCGTTCTAACTTCATACACATTCTGCAGATGTATGTATTTTCAAATTCATTATCCATAATTGAGATTCTGTCAGGTGAGCTGTCTTTAAGGTTATTCTTGTGGTTTGACTCCAAACATTTCGCAGTTTCTATATTGTCTAATTTTGGTTGACATGGCCGACACAGTACGTCAAAAGAGCAAAGAGTACCGGGACTGTCCTGTACACGACCCGTTTGCCCCTAGGAAAGACTTCATTAATGGGATCCATGATTCTGCACCACTTGTGAAGGATGACCATCCTTCTTATGGGGCAACATCAAAAGCGAGAGATCAATCTCTTTCTTCGTCAAAGAAGCCTGACAAGGAAACAAGAAAGGATTTTGCGGGTTCAGGAAGTTACTCTGGACATCCAGACCAGACGAACGTATTGCCCCCCAGTAACCTGGAAAAAACTATAAACATGGATGAAAAAGCTTCACATGCTGTTGAGACTAATGATGCTGCTGCCTCTGATCCCCTTCCGAGTGAGGTCATATTCAATTTGTTTTTATGCTTTTCTGTCCCCGTTATCAGGCGTTTGGGAACTTTTCTGCATGGCTCTCGACTGCTGGCTTGACAGGAACATGTCCGATGTTATTTTATCCCCCTCTGGCTTTTGTTAATCGGCAACCTTATGGTGTTTGTCTCTTTTTCTTTTCTCACAGTGGGTGCCACCAAATCTAAGCGTTCCCATTTTGGATTTAGTAGACGTCATTTTACAACTTAAAGATGGTGGGTGGATCAGGTATTAATTATGTACGATCTTAAAATGAGTCGAGTCAGGTTCTATTTAATTATGTCTTTGTTTCAGCTGCCTTGTTGAGTCGTAAAACTTGGAGTGGTCTACAGGAGAAAAGCTTTTTGGGTGGCCAAACAAGTTTTACAATTGGGAATGGGTGATGCCTTTGATGACTGGTTGATTGAGAAAATCCAACTTCTCCGACGGGGTTCAGTCGTTGCTTTTGGGGTTAGGAGATTGGAGCAGGTATATTTTTCGTGTCTTGTTTTCCCCCAAATTTCTTTTGCAATTTATCTCTCTTTCTCGTTTCACAATAATTCTTACTTCTTGCAATCAAAATTTTATAGATGTTTAATAATATAATGTTAAGTAAAACTAGTCAAGGGCCTCCTGCCAGAGTTGTGAACTTCCAAATACTTGGCAATGAACATTCCATTTTTACTATCGTTTTGTTAATGCTTTCTCAATTAGTGGTCATTTTATTGATATGGTATTACGATAGATACTATGGCCTGATGGAATCTTCATTACAAAGCATCCAAAGAGAAATCGGCCATCACCTGCTAGCCCATCTAACAACTCTCCTCGGTCTCCATGCTCTTCACCAAAAGTCGATGATGTCCAGCAGATAGAGGATATGCAACAGGTGGAAGCAGAACAACGGGCTAAATTAGTATACGAACTGATGATCGGTAATTCCTATTCCTACACCGTTGGGGGACCCCTGTGATTATCTAGATTACATGCTCTCGGATTGAATTCAGAATATCCGCAGATAAGGCACCAGCTGCTATCGTCGGCCTTGTCGGCCGCAAAGAATATGAGCAATGTGCAAAGGATCTCTACTATTTCATTCAGGTATCTTCATTCTTTACTTATTGTTCTCAGTTCTCACATGTTGTGGTGATTGCTTTTGGTCCGACGGATAAAAGGATCTGGTGCACCTTAAGCATGATGTGCGTTTATATTTCTCATATATGCCTATGGGTCACTTTCACAAGTAAAATAAAACCCTAAAAGACTTTGTCGTAATTAGAAACACGTGGGACAGAATAATTTGCTGCAGGATAACTCCACATGCAGTGCGTTGATTTTCTCTTATACACCTTGTCACTTTCACAAGGACAATAATACCTTATAAGACTTCCTTAGGAACTGATTCCCTAAACACTTTTACTATGGTGCATTATGCACTAACATTTAATTCTCATATTCCAAGAACTGTTCAATTAATTTCTAAGTTCCCTTTTATTTGAAATTTTTAAGCGATCTAGTATATTGGCATAGATTTTTATCTAGCATTGAGTTGAAAATATAAGTGCTATGTAATTTGTCTTAAATAATTATTTATTAATACTTGTTTAGGTTAGCAAAAGAATTGGTTTCTAGCCTAGTCCTCCTCTCTTCTTATCACGGCCGAACTAGAACTATGTGGATTGTTAAATCCCTAAACAACAGGAAAATCATAAATCTCTCACCCCCGTGTATGTCACACTCATTCTCTATATTTGTTGTGATATGATTTTCCTATAATTTAGGAAAGTAAGTCTCTTACAAGACCTACTCAACTCTTAATGACACAGTATTGAAAAGTACCTCCATTAATGAAGGACCGAGGGATAGACCGATGTTCTTAAATATAATTATAATGTTTCAAACAATATAAACAATGTTTTAAGAGTGCACATTTTATATCTTCTCATTGAATGTTGTTTTGTATTATTAACTTACATGTGAACATTGGCGTTTTAACATAAAACATTAGTAACAATTATTTCACAAAACCACATCTTTTATTTGTTTATATAATACCGATGTTTTTAGTAAGAACCCCTAGTGATTCTCACTGTCACCATAATATTTGTCGGCCCCTTTTACCTCTGTAAGGATGGTCCCCCAAAATACTTGCTCAATTAATGAAATTAATAAAAAAGAAACCGAATTCCATTATAAAAGTTCCTGGATAACATAAAGCCATATAAAAACTAATTTACATTTTTTTTCTTACCCGGCTTGTCGCAAGCATATTTATTTTCAATTATCACAAATCCAAGTGAGTAATTTGCATAAAGTGAAATATGTTCTTCAATATTAACGAATCTCTTTGTTCTTAAGCCCAAAATAAAGGATTCTTTGGAAAAACAAGGATTGGTTCAATAAAAAATGAGAAACTTAGAAATTAAATAAAGTCAATGGAAAATTAGTCTTTCATACCCCAAAATCAGGTGTTGGGTATTCTAGAAACACACTTTCCAATTTATTTACCAAAAAAGATGTTTTAAATATATAGATTGGTTAAATTTTCATTTGGATTTTGCATTTTTTTAGTTAAGAGGAAGATGAAAATGGGTTTTCAATTTGCAACCAGAATTCATATATTATTAAATAAATATATCTAGGGAGAATTTGTTTTGAATATACTTGAGATTCTTCCATAGACCAGGTCTCTTGAGTAATTGTATGTCTCTTGAGTAATTGTAGACCTTGTGGCTCATAATAACTGACGTCAATTGGAAAATGTGTTTAGTTGATTAGAATTATTATTTTGACATATGTGGTGTATTCTCAACTACAATGTCTTATAGACCTGGTCTATAGAAATATTATTTTCCTTTAGATACGCATGTATTATTTGCACCAAGTGTTAGAAAATACTTCCAGAAATTGTGTAGGAAGACTATTATTGAAAATATATGATGTTCGTTAGTTGACTGGAAATATAGATATCACTCGCGTATCCAAGTGTGAAGAGTAGAAGGAGCTTGGTCTCTGAAGTTGGGTTTCAGAAAGTTAAGTGGGGGCAGTGGGGAATGCTAAAACACTATGAAGCACGCATACTTTTTTTTCCCATTACCGTATGCGTATTGCATATGCATGGCATACACATGCTTGAGAATATTCCAGGAAAACGTATTTATTTTATTTTTATTTATTACTCTTTTTTCTTTTCCTTTATTATATTGATGTTTTCTTCAGTATTTATTGTTTTATTTACTAATTAGATGATCAGTATCAAGATTGATGTATCGAAATACTTATAAGGGACTTATGATAGTTACTATCTTGTTTTGTTTTTTTCTACTTAGTATATATTAGTAAAATATGTAAAAATCTATATGAAACAAAAACGTATTTTTTAACGTATTCGTATTTTAATATTTTGAGTTTTTTTACCATTTTTCGTACTCGTATTCGTATTCGTATTAGTATTTGTATTGGTGCTTCCTATCTGGTATGATTGTTGCTTTTTGGTTCTTTCATTTATTTTTGTAGGTATACACGTTATTTTAATTAGTTTAAATTAGTGTTATCTCACCCACAAACTATAACATTGCTATTCAAAGGAAACAAAAGCTAATCTGTTTATGTGTTGGAAATTCATATCAATAATTATTTGTCTAACATTCAAAGTGAAGAAAATCTATTTATCTTTTGGAAATTCAAACCAAATAATAAAGCTATTTAAAAAAATAATCATTTGTCGAATATTCAAATTGATGAAAATCTACTTATCTATTAAAAATTCAAATTAAACAACAGTTATTTCTCTAATATTGTGGCTATGCATCAGGAACTACTGATGGCCAAACGAAAATAGTGCGAGAAGGCGACAATGGCGTTGCTTATTCATGGAGCATGAAAGAATTCAAGTGGGATAAGGTCATAATCATTTCCATTCTCACTTTGCAATGAACGATACTGCTTGTGTTTAATTATGCTATGAGATGCTTTCTTCTAAACTCTTATATAGTATGCTAATGCCAGAAGAGAGAATTTCTGAATCTATTAGATTTTGAAAAGTTAACTATCTAACAATATTTATCTCTCCCACAATCTCTCTGTAAACCTAGGTATTTGGGGTTTTGGTCTATTTATCTGGGCTTGTCTAAATATTTTCCTTTAATATGTTGAGTTTCAAATTTAAGACACATTATTATTAGACTAAAATCAAAACTCAAACCTAAATTGGACCAAAACAAATAAAAGTTTGGTATACTTTAAGTTGGCACTGGCGAACATTTATCTATAGATGGTGACCTATATTATTTGGCTTAGCTTATTCTGTGGATGTAATCTTAATTTAGGGTGATAAATAATTGTTTTATTACTTATAGATTGGTGAAGTTGTTGATGGGCCTGATGATGCTATTAAACAACCCATGCTTGATGGATTTAAATACGACTATGGTTAGTTTGTTTTCTCTTTTTCTTTTTTTCTTTTTTTATCTTTCACTTTTTCATGTTTTTTTTAGATTATCTTCCTGAGTTTGACCATCTATATTTTTTCCTCAGTATTTGATGTCGACATTGGTGATGGTGAGCCAGTTCGTAAATTGCCTTACAATCGGTCAGGTAAATTTTTTTTAAACATTTTGATTTTTTGATATGCCGCTAATAATTATTGAACGTGTCGTGCTAGAAAGCTATCTGTTATCATGGATAATATATATAGAAAGCTTTGTCACGGACTCGCGGGTCTGATAATCTGTTGATTGCAGATAATCCGTATGACGTGGCTGATAAGTGGCTGCTGAACGAAAATTTACCCATGTCTTATCGACAACAAGTAGTGGACTTTATTCTACAAAATACAGGACAGATAAATTTTACTCCAGATCCATTGTTCCGAGACCCCTATACGGGTGGTAAGATAACTCGTTTTTCAAGTCATATTTTAAAGATGATAATAGTTACTATATCTTTGTTGTTTATTTTATGTATTGATGCCCCAGCCAATGCTTATGTACCCGGAGGATCATCCAGATCTGCAGGTAACATTGTTTGCTGATGTTGCTTCTTTACTTACTTTTTATCAATACTGATATATTAGTAAAAATGTTCCGTGAATCAGGTGTATCACGGCCTTCTTACAAGCACATTCCAAAGGTAAGTCCTGGACCTGTATACCTTTTCTTTTCATTGTTATTTGTGATGTCTCCGTTTTTTGTAAAATCAAAGAATTGACCAAGACTCTATGTACAGAACTACCTCTTGCAGTTACAATGGATATCAATTTGATCTAACTGCGGATATAAGATATTTCTAGGCCCTTCCATTGTTCTAATCCTTCTACCAAATTTTATGTACCTTCTTGGCGTTTACATGGTGCTAGATCCTTCTACCAAATTCACAAGTATTGTAAAACTCTACAAGAATATTCTAGAGGATATTTACAATACATGATGGACAAAAACTAATGGAGGCAGTGTAAGACGACGGATTGTGACGCTGTTGTCTATACTTAGTGAGAATAATACTCCTTTGGCTACATAGTCATGAGTTTAATATTTTGGTTGCAATGGCATGAATCAGATGATGCCATGATAGAGATCTCAGAGGTTCCTATGGGTTATTGTAAATTCATCGGACAAGTGAGGCTAGTTCAATTTTTGAGGGTTTAGGAAGTGAACATGAAGAAAGAAAAGTGTTAATGGACCGTGCATGACATAAATATGTTCCCTCTACATCAATAGTTAATGAAGTAGCACTGAACAACAAGATCTTTCTGTTGGTATGTCTGTACAGTACTTATGTACTTCTGAGCTTTTTTGTCTTCCAGAAAGAAATGCTTGTATTCGACGTTGCGCAGTTTGATGGGATCCTCAAAAAGATTTCGGAGTTTAACAACATGCTGCTGTCTGATACGGTAAAACTCTTGCTTTAGTATTGAATTTAGATGCTAGTCAGTGGGTTGCATAATTTCCAATGCTGTATCCCGCTTAACTTCACTTGAAGCAAATATCTCCAGTGACACTGCCCCTGTCCAATTCTAGTAATTCTTTTAGTGCACCTTGATTACTTGGTGGAGTTGTGACTGACTTTAATTTCTCCAACTCCTCCTGAAGGATAAACACCATTTATCACTGAATGAAGGTGACATGTCAAGATTGAATGCAATTGTCAAAGTTTTGAAAGACACGTCACACTATCACATCAGTGCATTCTCAGACCTTGATGTTGCCTTATTGCTGAAGATATTGAGAACATGGCCAGTTGCAATACTATTTCCAGGTATACATATATGCTTAATATGAAAACTGATGTACTACATGTGCATCAGTTCCCTCGCTATCAGTATTTACTGTACGGATTTTAATTTCTTTGTGGATGCATATACTTGATGAAGAAGAGGCTTGTCAGCCGTATATCATCGAGAGATAATCTTGTACAATAGCAAAAAGATGGCTTAATATATACCCAGTGTGTCGTTGCCTTTGTTGTTGATATACTAAATACACAGAATTCTATGGCTATTAAGCTACTCTGATTAAGTAATTACTCATATTAGATCTGAAATAGCTTCCAACATGTTTAGAGGTCAATCGTTTTAACACTAGTCCATGTCATATATATGGCTCTTTTCGTTGAAGATGGTGAATATAAAACATTTGTACCAAACAAACTGATCAAACTGCTTCTCTGAGCTTGTTCTAGCTCCACTGCTGGTGAAGAATTAATGCACTTCACTAGTTCTATTTGGCATGTTCTGTTACTTCAGCTTGCTTCATCCCAGATTTCTAATTTAGAAAGGATGCATTATCAGATGCCACACAAATCGATAAGGTCTATGGTATATATGTTATGGATAAATGTACATTCGTTTTACCTAGTTAGTGGATGAAGAGATGAATGCATACTAGTTAGTGGATGAAGAGCTATGAATGTACAACAGTTAGTGGAGGTGACTATGTCTATTCATTACTCCTAGACTCTTGAGATAGTAAGATACATTTCCACTTGTATAAATACCCATCATGTACTCTCATTTTGACATGGAGAATAAACTCTATATTCTCTTCTTTCTACGACTCCTAATATCCCACTATCGTTTTCTCTTAACAAAATAAAAATTGATTAAATCTTAAATTGCAGAGTTAGAGATCGACGATAGTTTAGTTTTTTCACATTAATGCTAGTCCAAACGAAAATGAACAAAACCGTGTGTTCCATGTACTAGAGTTGTTATGATTAGACAGATGCGAGTAATATCTTCAGTCCCAAACTTGCAGGGCCGGCTAAAGGGGAGTGCGGGGTTGCCGCTCGCACAGGGCCTCCAATTTTCGGGGCCCCTAATTTTTTTCAATTAATCTAAAAATTATGATTATTTATAAAAACATAATTTTATATTAAAATAATGGTGAAAACCACTCTAAATAATTGACTCAGTATTTTGCATATTTATCTGTATTAGAAATTAGAAATATTAGTTGTATTTATAATATATATCCATGAATTTTTTTATTTATTATATCACTAATTTAGACCTCTGCCTGAAATTTCCAAGACGTCCCGCAAACTTGATGTCGTTCAGCTTGTCTTTTTGGCATTCAAAGTTTTTGGTCTCATGCATATATGATATTTCATCTCCTGTGTTAGCAAGAAAGAGAAATGTCAAGAATGAGGATAATTGAAATTAACCGTTCTGTCACGTAAATTTGTTTTCAAAGAATTTGATTGAATTAGCTTTCTATACAGGCGTTTGTTACTGTGAAGTGTGAAAAATTCTTTTAGATATGGTTATAGGCTTAGACCTCTGTAACAGATTATTTCTGCATTTTGACTGGGTTGGTAATTTTTTTATGTTGCAGTTATTGATGTTGTGAGGATGATTGTACTGCACCCAGATGGAGTGAGGAAGCTTCATATTGTCAAGGATGAAAATGGTACCTTACTGTTTCATCTTTGAACCATTACGGGCCCCCATGATTGCCATGCTATTTTCTTATATTGATGTGACCCTATGTGGGTAAGAGATTGGTAGTGGAAGTTTACTACCAGGTTTAATCCTTCTAGTGCCCCTTCGGGTGGAGTGAGGTGATGGAATAAGATTTTGATTCCTGTAGCTATGAATGTCATATGTCCATGTCGAGCTACTGCTGCTGCTATAATGCATAATTGGATCATTTTTTCCTGTTGCCGGCATATAAAGATTATGATACTTTTATATGTTACTTTTATATGTGCCGCTTCCAATCATTGTTCTATTGGGACTTGTAAATCCATAAGTTACTCATTCTATTTCTTTAAATGTTTCATACCTTCAATTTTTCTTTTGCCAGATACTGTTATTGAGCTGATCAGGAAGGCTACTGCTAGCTCTCCACTTCCCGCTAATCTGCTAACCAGCCTCCGTGCGGTGACAAATCTCTTTAAACATTCATACTTTAATGAATGGTTACAGTCATATCGTGCTGAGGTTAGTATCTTCTATATATAATGTATCTATATCTGTATCTGTATCTGTATGTGTGTATGTGTGTATGTATGTGTATAGATAGATATACACATGTATGTGTGTGTGTGCTCGATATAAACTCTTCATTACTATCTTGTAGATTCTCGATGCCTTCTCAAGCAGCTGCTCCTCTTCAAATAAAAATGTGCAGATATCCTATGCAACATTATTACTCAAGTAAGTTGTTGAGCAAAGACTGTAAATTTTTTAGGATCCTTTTGTCTATTCCGTCTCTATGCACTGAATATTTAGGGTCCTTGTTTCTTTAATTTCCTAATCAGTCTGTAATGGCTGGATCACTGAATATTTTTTGATCAATATCATTATATCAAATAACTCTCGAGTAATTGTGTTGCGTTGTTTTGAAGGATAAATACTTATTCAAATAGTCAAATTCAGTTATCCTTGGGCATATTAGGCTCTTTTACTCGTTTTAAGCTTGAAAGGACTGTGTACATATTTACCTCCAATTGTACTTATTTTTTATGCATGAAATGATATTCCACTTCTCTAACTAATAATGCTTCACAGTAAACTATATGCTATTTCAACTAATTTCACTTTATTTATGTACCTATTCCCGTATATACTATGTACTTGAAACTATTGCTTAGAACATCACATGTTTAGCTTCAAACATTGTGTGTTTAACGTACCTGCAATGGCTCCATTTTTTTTAGCTAAATATGTGATGTTATTCGGTCTCTCGCAAACACTGCTCAGATATGTGTGTGTCTACTTGTACACTGCAAATAACCTAGGATGGACTATAAATTTCTGTCGCTAGCTTCTACTTCTTTTCATATTATTGTGTCTGAAGTAATTTTTATTTTGCTTCTCAATTGCATGTGAATTTGTCATTGAACACACTCACATTTTTAATGTATGGGCTTGGGCTATTAATACATTTTTGTTCTGCAGCTATACTGTTCTTTTGATAGAGAAGAAGGATGAGGAAGGGCAATCTCAAGTCCTTTCAGCAGCTTTAGAGGTATCCTTCTGTCTCTTAGCCTCACATAGCCCTTCAATTTTTCGGCTTGCTCCATGTTAACCTGAAGTCAGGTGTAGCCTATGGGTGGTGATTGATCGACATTCATTCTATGTTGTAGATGGCAGAAGAAGAAGCAATTGATACTGATTCAAGATTTCGGGCTTTGGTTACTATAGGCTCGCTGGTCAGTTTATATTTCCTCCCTCTCAAAACTCTAGGGAGATTAACTGTGCACACATGTTAAAAGTTTAGTCAAATTATGTTAATGAAAACTATACCTTCCTCACTGGTCAGTTTTAGTATAATGAGGACATCTTGGGAAAATTTTAATACTATGCTGTCATGCCAACCCTGTATATTTCTCAAAAAAAAGACCTGCATACTTTTAAAAAAGAATGATAAATGATGATCCACAATTATCATGTTATTCTGACAGATGCTTGAAGGCCTGGTGAGAAAAGTTGCAATAGATTTTGATGTTCTAAACATTGCGAAAGCTGCAAAGGCATCTAAGGATTCCAAGATTGTTGAAGTTGGAGCTGATATAGAGCTAGTAGCGAAACAGAGTTGAATCCTGGTAAGGCTGTTTTATTCATGCTCATGAATACCTGCCCATAGATTTAACGTCACTCCATCTGTCTTGATTGTAAGCTTAAACTCCTTTACTGGTTTCTTTTACAGGGTTGTGCACTCTCAGCTGCAAAGTTTACTAGTTTTTGGCTTGTGCTAAGGACCTCCTAAATATCAACTAAAAAAGAGGAGTTTGGTGGGGAGCAAATCCATTCATTAGAGCCAGGCGTTTAGACTTGCGGATGATTGAATTTTAACACTGCATTTGTTGTGTTAGATTTCGAGAGAGGAAAAATCATCCCCCGGTAAACAATAGATTAGTTTCGTACAAACTGCGGTATGAAAGACACTGGCTATGTAAATTCTTCCAGTTTATTGTGGTTAGAAATTTGCAGTCTATGAATTAACAATTTATACGTTGAAACAATATCTTTAGCGTCATTCCTTTGAGAGTTTTTGTAAGCTTTTGAGCTTGCGAGTCGAAATAATTCAAACATAAAATGTTCCATTTGAGAAAATTATAAGCTCTGAGTCGTGCTCGAAATGAAAAAATAATTTTGATCCAAGTTACTGTACTGTCATTGTGACGCTGGTGCCAAGCTCCAGCATCGACACATATCATAGGACTTTAACCAGCCAAGCTTTTGTATAGCTCGACTTAATTAGTTTCATAAGAGACAAGTGTGAATGGTACTCTCTCCATCCTGGAAATGTAAATTTATGTGAAAAGTTGAAATAATAATAAAAAGATGAAAAATGTGCGGATATAAAGTGAAATTCTAATGGAAAAATGTGTAATTTGTGTAAAAAGTTAATATTGTTTATTATTTGTTTGGTGTGAAATAGTTTCCTTTTAGATTTTTTAATAACATATTAAATTTTGTGTAACAGTTAAAAATGATAAATGTATGATGTTATGCGGAATGAAGATTAAAATTTATTGAATATATTAAAATGAAAAAATATTTCATTCTTATTGTAAACTATTGGAGTTCATATTCTATTCTACTCTCTTGAGACGGCAAATGGGAATATGTATTCCATATCAACATGATGCATATTGCATGAGCAAATGAGCAAAATTAAAACTAAACCATACTGTGTTGATGCATGTTTCGTGATCAAATGAGCAAACACTAAAGCATACTACTGTGTTAGAAAATGAACAGAATAAAGCAGAAGGGAATAGAGAGTTTATTACCCTCAAAGAATTGAAGAAAAACCTTAGCTATAGGATGTAATTTATACTGCCAAATTGACTTGATTGTTATGCTACAATTCACAATTGAAATGGGAAAAATAAGCGAAATTTACACGACAAAACAAACCCCTAACTAATTGCTCCCGAAGGAATGGAGTTGATCCGTCATTTTCTCATAAAGGATGTAAACCCTAATCCTACTCTTTTCGCAACTTCAGTTACAATTGTACACGACTGAAATTGAATGGATCGGGACTTAATACCAAATACATGTATTATATATACGTATTGTAGCAATACTCAAAATCAATATCTAAAACTATCCTAGAGTCTGAATGTAAAGAACACAAGATACAAATAATTTATAGCAGATTATAAATAATCTGCCGAGCGACATGCAAAA
>JAYMSR010000494.1:0-13755 GCA_036897825.1 Plantago rigida | reverse complement strand
GAACAAAACGTGTGAACACACAATCGAACGCAAACGAACCGAACTGTTGAATGCAAACGAGCCGAACATCCGAACTCGGACACGAACAATTGAAAAAAAGTCGAAACGAATTCGAACATTAATTTGTAATGTTCATCGAACACGAAACAAACATACTTTCGAACAAACGAACAATAATTTTATCAAATGTTCAGTTCGTTGGGTTCGTTGCCACCCTTACTCTCACATGTATGTAAAATCTACATGCTATGGGGAAGGTGTCACAATAGTTACACGCGGACACGTCTAATATGTACAAGTATATATAGTTTGTGAGAATTAAACAAATATACCAACACAACAATAGATTATTACTTCCTTCACAAAACAATAGATTATTATTTCTAGCTAGCTTCCCTCTAATTGAACCGTAAAGAATGTCCGCACTTGAAACTATGTTCAGAATTCAGAAGAATATATATCCGATTAATGATGCTATATATATCCTCATGTAGGAGCTTTTGCAAGTATAAATCAAGCAACCGTCACATAATATTTTGATGCCCAATAGCAGCGAATAGGGAGAGAATATTCTTGCTTATGCAATGTGCTTCTTCAATTTCTTTATTTTATATATCATTTAAATATTGCTGGTAGACTCAATTGCGCTTTGACGTACACAAAAATTGACTCAATTTTAGTATAAACCATGGATCTCTTCAGAGCACAAAAGCTAAGATTACACAATATATTTTGACAGATATATCAATAATCCCCTGTAGCTGTACTAAACTGTACTTTAAAATGAAATTTGTACTACTACTTTTCTACTTCATGAAGTTATGTTCATATCATATGCACTGTCAAATTAAGCAAAACAATATATGACTGGTATAAGCTTGTAATTCAACATGTACCTTTTGTATATAGATCTGTTTCTGGCACAATGATGTTTCTTGCCAGTTATGCTTGTAGTTAGAGTGGCTTATATGTACAGAAAAATTTCCTATTTTACTAACAGTAAGTAAATCAATGATTACTTGCAAAATGCAAGTACTTATTCTTGAATTGAATTACTTATAAACTAAAGAATTACACTAGAACCACTCACTTACAAAATGATCTGGAGATTAGAGGTGTTCTATTGAGGTTACCTGTGATTGATAGGTTATGCGGTTGCATGTTAGATTTACGAGAACCACCTCCTTCCACTCCCAGTTGATTTCAGCTTCATGACAAGATCTTCACGCTCAGCCTCCACTTCTGCATACTTGAGACTCATCTCTAGGTACCTTTCCCTCAGGTCTCTCAACTCTGTTTCAAGTGATGATTTTGTTCTTTCATACTTTTCTCTTGCCACCACTCGTCCACCATCCACTGATTTCCTGGGAACTGCATCATTGTTCTGCCCAGTGGAAAATCTACTGCAGATATATTTTTTCAAGAATAAGTTCAGACTTCTTGGGAATATGTGTGCCACCTTGTTAAACCATCAATGGTTATGAATAAATTGAAAACAACTCTTTATATGTCCAGATAAAACCCGACGTATATCATGTCCTAAAATTTTCTTTAAACTTGGCAGGGGAAACATTTTTCTTAAATTGTTCTTTTAATCACCAAAGAAGCAGTATTTTCCTTCCCTCTATCTATGACAAGCAAATAAAAAAAATCCTAGAAACAAGAGTTTGGATCAAGCCTTTAGAGAACATAATGCATTAATGATCATCAAGTCAGCAAATTAATGTTGCAAAAACAGGAAACATTTGTTTTGACCCTTATTTTTCAGCAAGAAGTGTATGCTAAAGTCTTTATGAAGACAGTTTTGTAATAATGACTTATGGCCCAGTTCTATGTTTCTCTTTTATGGTAAGTGTAGGGGATACTTTTTATTTGTTCTGGTGCAGAAGTAAGAATGGTATTGCAATTAAACAACCAAACCAGAGATTCCCACAAGAAAGAACAACTAATAGAGGTGCCCTTACCCTCTATAACAGACATGACGACACGATAAGACTCTTGAAGAAAAGATGTGGATGATAAAAGTGAAGTATAAAACACCACAAACTTAGTTCCTTTTACCAAAATTTTGCAGGAAAAGGGGATGGGTTGTGAGACGAGCTAATTTTTCTCCATTCTTAATATTGAACTAAAATGGGAATCGAAGCGAGTAAAATCTGCAGAAAAGTTTTTATATACTCACCTTCTCCGCTGAGTGCTGTTTCCATTACTTGCATTCAGATCCTCAGCAACTTCAACCTCAGGTATGTTTTCATTTGTTGCATGATCCAACACTTCAGCCAAGGAACGCTTGTCATGGAAACTGGGATCATTTGAAACCTGAATTTGAGAGGAAAAAATATATATAGTACTATCACTTATTCACTTATATAGACTGTCCTATTATGAAGAGCACAAATGTTTCATGGAAAGAATTATGTTACCCTGTAAACTAGACTCACAATATAACATCAAACTGATCCATTAATATTCCAAAGTAAGATAAAGAAGATGCACCAAGTTTTTCAGATACATATCCACTAGTTCTCAATATATTGTGTTAATAAGCATGCGTATATCCCAGTCATACAAGCTTTTTTTTTAACACAGATAACATGAGAAGCAAAGAGTGTGTACCTCTATATAGGCAACAAATTTTTTCTCCATCAACTTTAGATCTTCTTCAAAGGATTGAGCTTTCTTTAACCATTCTTCTTTCTCCTCCTTGAGTGTACATACCGCCTGCTGAAACTGCATGTTTGCTTTCTTTACTTCATTTAGCTCATTTTCCAGATCAGTGTTCTGCGCCTGAAGAATCTCACAGCCTGCTACTTCATTCTCCATCTTCAGTATCTTTTCTTCCAGAGCTGATCTTTTAGTTCTGCACTCCTCAAACTCAGACATAGCAACCAGCAATCTGGAAATTTTCTCAGATAATGAGAATTTTTCTTTGTTTAGTTCTTTGTAATCTCCAGAAACAGTCTGTAACGCAAGCTCTAGCTTGTCTTTGTCAATCCTGCATTGTTTGATCTCGGATTTTAAAGATGCAATATTATCCTCAAGTCCTGATATGTTTTGCAGTCGAAGTTTCAAGGCACCCATCTCTTTCGTGAGTTGCTGGCGCTCATAATCGGAGATCGTGAGCTTCAATTCAAGATCATTTATACCAGTTTTGAGCTTTTCTTCACTTCTTTTGTAATTTGCAAGCAACTTTAAACATCTTTCATGGTCAGTCGTCAGTGCCTCATGGTCTTGTTGTAGAGAGTCCAGCTGACCCATTAGTTCTTGAACTTTCATGTCGGATTCTAGCTGGATTGCTTCAAGTTCATTCTTGGCCAATTCAGCATTTGATCGAGCTTCTTGAAGTGAAGCTTGAAACTCTGCTCCCTCAGCTAGTAACCTGGAAACTTCACCGGCAGACTTGGAAGAAATCCTCTCTCTTTCCTCCTGCAGATCAGCAAGTTGCCTTGTGAGATCATTTACCTCTCTCTGAAGCATTTCAGACTCCAGTGTTTTCTCCAAAACAGTGTCATGCAGACTTCCCTCTAGACAAAATTTCTCATTCTGGTTACTGTTTTCAAGAACAAGTGCTTCAAGTTCTGATTTAAGACTGCTCTCCCGGAAAGTAAAATCTCCAAGCAATGAATTGAGGTGATTCTCTAACAAACAAACCTTTTCCTCGCAATTAGATAAACCATTCTTTGATTTGCTTAGCTGAGCCACCAATTCTGAACAACGCTCATGGAGTTCATGATTTTCCTTTTTCAGTTCTGAATGTGAATTCTGAAGAATACTGCCATGGTCTGTAAGGCTTGCAGCAGATGTCAGTAACTTCTGGTTCTCAGCTTTGAGATATTCGGACTGGACTTGAGCTTGTAACCATTGTATTTCCATTTCTTCTGATTGTTGGTTGAGATCCAATATCTGAAATTCCATTTCAACTTTCAGTTTCTGAATCTCATCTTGGAGGTTAATAGTAAGAGATTTTGAACAATCTCTTTCCTGCTGCAGAAACCAATTTTCGTCATTTAGGTGTCTTACTTGACCTTCCAGACTTAATATGCTTTCCAGAAGTTGCATTTTTTCGTCTTGCAAACCTGATAGTGTGACTTCTAATTCCTGACTTTTGATTTCAAGCTCTTTCAATCTTCCTTCAAGGATAGTATTAGCTGAAATGTGGGAATCAATTGTTTCAGAAAGGACCTTGATATCATTCTGAAGATTCTCCGAGCATTTCGATACAACAATCCGCTCCATCAGTTCTGTTGCCAACTTTTCCTCTAGATGGCTATTTGCCTGTTGAAGTTCGAAAACTTCAAATTCAAATTCTTTCTGACGACTTAAAAGAGATACAGTCTCTTCCTCCTTCAACAGTAGATTATTCCTGATGAATTCCACTTCAGATCTTTTTCTATCCAATTCCTCCACTCTATCTGCGTAGTTTTCTTCGATCTCTGCCTTGGAATTTTCACATTCTTCAATGTCTAGGAAGCACTCTTCCATCCTCCTTCTGGCATCAGCAATAACACCATTCTTTTCCATCATCTCGATTTCGTGGTTTTTGCGAATTTCTTCACATTCCCTGATCCTCGCTTCCAAAAGCTTGTTCAGCTCAAGCAAAACATCAAGAAAATATTTAGCTGAAAATTCTTCCTTGCTTGAATCCACAAGTTCATCAGGAAATTCAGTGTGTTTATCACTAGCATCGGCCAATACATCAGACCAAGGATTCAATACAAGATGAAATGACATCCTGAACTGTTCCAAAATTTCGACAAAATCTTGATAACTTAGAAAACCCGTGTTCTGCATCTGCTCTTTTTCGCTATTCTGAAGCTCCTCTTCCAGATGGGAAACGTGAAAGTTGGGATCGCTTACTTCAGACTCATCGCTTCGAGAAACAGCTGCCGGATGCTCATTTGACATAGAATCGAACAATGCATACGCTCTAATCTCAGCTTTATTTGAATCCTTGAGCTTCAATAACAGTTCCAGATTCTCATCAGTTAGCTCAGCGCAATCTTTCTCCAGCTCAACAATCTTTTCTTTCAGAGATCCGAGTTCTTGGATGAGTTCCTCGTTACTCTCGCTGCTGTCGTTTACTACCTCTTCATGTGCCATTTCAACATGACTTGACAATTTTGCTTCTAACATTGCAATTTTCTCTTCCTTAACAGAAAGTTTGTACATATAATCCTTTTCGACACGAAATAATAGCTGGCTGTGTGAACTCCTTTCGTTCTCCAATTCGTAACTTTTATCTCTTAATGTTACCTCCAGCAATTGAACTTCAGATTGCAACTCCTTCTCAGATTCCTGGAGCTCTTTTAACTGGAGCAGCAAGGTCTGGTTATCCTCTGAACTCTTAGCTATTGAATGTTCCAGATCAGTGAAGTCTAATTTGAGAGATGAAAGATTTTCAATTTCCATTCTCTGCTGTTCTATCGTATCTTCAAGCTCTTGAAGAACAGAAACAAGCTCAAGATTTGACTCTTGGGTTCGCTTCATTTGTTGGTCTAGATGCGCATTCACATCCTTCTGATACCTTATCTCATTCTCCAGTTCCTTCTGGATCAGAATAAGACGACCGGACTGAATTGTGGGATCTTCTTGGATAGACAGTCTTGTTGTCAATTGTTGCAACTCTTGTTTCAATTGTTCGATCTCTCTTTTCATGCCATCTTGCTCTGTGTGAGCAGCCGAGAGCTCCATGACCGAGTCTGCATGTTTTTTGGACAAATCTGAGAACTCTTTTCTGGACACATCTAAATCAACCAGTAACTTCCTCGCATTTCTCTCCCACATTTTGGCTTCTGCACGAAGTTCCTGAATGGTATCTTCTGCAGCTTCCAGAAGATTCCTCGAAGAACCAAAATTCATCATGGAAGACCTGTTGAATGATGTTACATTCTGTAAATCCTCTTGTATCGAAAGCCTGGAATCAAACGATGCCCCATCTAATGGAGATCCACTTTCAAACAAATTGTTGTCTGGAATGGGGCCATTATCCAACATGTCTCCAAATTCTCTTTCACTCGAATGATATTCTGCACTCTTGAAAGAATTTCTCCCCGGAAAACTCTCTCTTTCATTAGCATCAAAGCTATGACTTTGATCAGCAGACCCAATGGTTCCCTATATAGGCCATTGCATACATTGTAGCAGTTAGTATGCAGACGAGTAAAATACACAAATCTGCATGTTGATTACCAAAAACCGAAGATGCACAAGAAAGGCAGTATCTTCGAAGTCAACTAAATTTCTAACGTACACATACTTCAGTAGGAAACCGTCTCAATTATGGCGACATTGTTCATTTTTTACCTTTTGTGTCGGGAATGGAGCACGAAACGACAGTTGAGCAGGAACAGACCTCCGAAATTATATACTATTATTAGCTTTTGGACCCGGTTCAAGGAAGCCAATTTTATCTATGCTAACTTATTTGCATGTCCAAATTTGGGAAATAGTGAATTAGGTAAAGTACCTTGCTATCTGACTTCAGAGGATCTGGAGTAGTGATCTGGCCTCGTTGAGGTCTGGCAGCACCATCACCTGAATTTTCAGATTCATCTGATCGACTAGCAAAATCATGATTCAGATTTTTCTCTATGGAACTTGAATAATTTGATTCATCGTCCCTGCACATACAAATAATTTTTTTACAGCAGCAGAACATACAGAAGTCTAGCTAGCTGTAATTAAATCCTTCCATAGAATACAAACCTCGGTTTTGGTTTTGGAGTCAGGCATTGGATTTTTACCTATAAACCAGACAAGGAATAATAAGAACTAGCACAAAAGATTCAGGTGCACTTGGCCTTTGGGCCAGAACCAAATGATAAAGTAATTTTTACTACTATGCTGTAAACCAATTCCGACAATGTTATCAAACATGAAAAATAATCTTCCGCATAAACCATCAAATAACACACCTGCAAAATTGTCCCATAACTGCATTTCTGTAGAGGCTGAGAAACTGCAGAAGAGACCTTTGAACCGGCATAATGTGCCAGATTGATCGTTACTTCCCCAAGAGTACTAGATCTAGTTGAGCCCTAGAAAAACATAGATAAAAATAGATTAGTTCTTGTCATACAAAGTCTCTAAACCTCAAGATGCAGCAAAATTGCAGAAACATTCAGAAAGATACGAATCATACCATGGACACAACAATCTTGACTAGAGATTCATCATACTCTTTGGAGGAATCATCTTGCGAAATCCAGATGGACTCCGAGAGAGTCTCCATCCATTGGCAACTCCCATTTCTAACAAACACTTTCCCCAATCTAGCAATGCTCTTCCCCGTTTCTAGAGAAATTAAAGACACAAAAAGCCTCTCCCATCCTTTTGGTACCTAACTTGACACAAAAATAAAAAATTTAGACCTTCACCATAGTATCTCCAATGATCATTGGTGACTATTGTCTATCAATAATCACACTACTAACATTGGCTCAACTAGGGACAGTAAAAACCCGGTTTCAAAGTAAAACTAAAACATCCTAAAATGCTCAATTTTATGGCCAAAAGAAAAATGCTACTTCATATAACATTACTTCCACGAATTCGCAAACTTCTTCTTGGCAACCCGATCCCATTAATCCATATAATAGCATAACCTTAATCGCACACATTTCCCCCAACATTTTGATCTTCATAACTCATCAAACAAAATGCAAAGTTTTCGACTTTCCAAGACAAATACAACTCAAATCACCACATAATTGAAGTACCAAAACAGTAAGAACAAAAGAACAGAGTAATGAAAACGGAAAATATGAGACCTGGAGGGCTTGGAAATTGGAGAATTTGAATTCAAGCCTGTCTCTGCTAGGTCTGGATGGCTTGTAATTTGGCTTTTGGAGCCTGAACATTTTCTCGGAGAGTGCGTAGTACCTGCAATGGCTGTAGGATTAAGGTGCAATGTTGTTGATAAAGAGAGGTATTCAGTTGGAATGGTTGAGAAGATTAACAGCAGCATTGTTATGGATATTAGTATTATAACAAGGATTGGATTAGGTGATAAACTAATAATTAAGAAAGATAGATAGAGGCAAGAAAACGGCGATAGGAGCAATGCAATAACTGCTGTAGTAGAATTAGATTAGACATAGACAGATAGTGTAGCTTTTAGCTAGCTTGTCACTGTTTCGACTCTTTCTTTCTTTCTTTCATGTCGTCTTGTTGGGGATCTGATTTCCCAAGCAACTGTCTGTGTCTTTTTTCTGCATTTTGAAGTTTCCCATGAAGATTTATTTGGCACCCTTTGTTTCTTTTCTACTCCTTTTTCAGTTGCTTCCAAACAAATTTCTAGACCTAACTATTTATTGTGAGTTATGTTTAACGAGGCAAGTGTGAGTATTTGATTCATGAGCTCTAACTCGTTAACAAATGGAGCTACATTTCATTCTCTGAGTCAAAATAGTTAGGCTTGAGGTCGACCCATTTGATTCAAACTCGGACTCGTTACTGAAAGTATATACTATCAATTTATAAAAAAAAAAAATTTAACCGAACCTAGTCATGTATCAAACAAATCGATTGAAATCCAATAATTTGAACCGAACCGGTTGTTAACAAATGTCCTCACGCAAATTGACACATCATCGCCGCCAATATATTATGTTCTCACTCATGCGCACCTCGAAAAACTCCACAACGGAACACTCATTCTATGATTGCTCCATATTAATCACTCTTAATCGATTGAGGAATGATATTGAGTAATTGACCAGTTCCCTTGAATATTTAATCGCTTCAAATAGTGTTGTCACTTTCACCATCTGTTGAAGTGTACCAATCTGGCAAGCTCTGGAACATTGTTTGGATGCATGAACAATATTAACGACGAACACATAGAGAAGCGCTTTCTTGTTGATTCTTGATCGTGGATACATAGTATACTTGAAAGAAGCTTCTTCAGTTTGGAACTTCGTTCAGATCAATGCATATACATATAGTTTATGTCGAAATCCAACGTCCTCATTACAACATTAATCCCATTGGCACAAAGCTTGCAATATACTGTTACATAAACAATTGGCTGCCATTGTCTTATTTACGTTGGATTAACTCATACTGCTGTCTATTACGATAATAAACAAAACTGTTGTTGCATCATATATTCTCCTCAGGAGATCCCTCCAAATTCTACACTTGTCTGCAAGCAAATAATCAATCCTTCATGAAGTCTTGGTTTTTTTTCGTGTAATATCTTTCGAAAAGATACATGATGCTATGATTCCATGACAAGTCTTGCAAGGGACCAAGAAGAACTTGCATTTTCATCCATGATCATGAGGCTATTATGCAGATCTGATACATATCCAGCCGCTACTCATGAAATCAAGGTTCATCAGCTACCTACAGCCAATAAGTGGGTATATTTTCATCCATTTACAATTGTAGTCGGTTTTAGAGCACAGCCAGGTTAAACCATCGAAGTAGCAGATAAATGTAAATGGATTCTGATTCTTTCTGACGAGACTGATGTTATACTGGTATACAGAGGAATGCATCAATAAGCTCACCTGAGCGAAGTTGCTGCTGCCAGAGTGGGCGCAGTTTGTCTGGGGATCAGTTTCATGTACAAACCCTGCACAAGTCAAATGTTATTGTTATCTTTTTTCCGACAAAGAATGCTAAATGTATGACATGGAAGTCTCAGCCACCAATGTTATAAAAAATTTACCACATGAATAGGCTAATGTATGACAGAATATTCAAAGATCAAAACAAATATTACTATAAGTAAAAAACCATGGATTTAGAAAATGTTACATTTGTTGTGTGAATAGTGGCTCCAGTGGTCATTCCGATCTTTTGATCTGGGATCAGTTCGAAGCTCGCATGCTGCAAAAGTACGGCAAGCGCAACAATTGCTTCTAGTAAAGCAAACTGATCCCCGACACATTTGCGGGGCCCTCCACTGAACGGTATATATCTGCAACATAAATAGCCCGAGTTAGATTTCATAGTGAATGCAGCAACTATAGAATATATTAAGGTAAATGGAGTTATACCTATAGTCAGTATTTGTTTCATTAGGAATTGAGCCATCTAAGTCAAATCGCTCTGGAACAAATTCGTCTGCTCTGTCCCAGACCTTGCAAATCAATATCACAAGGATTAGTCATATAATGTATTCAGACATGAAACTGTCTGCTCATATGTATGTAATACCACAGGCCATAAAATTAAGAGTTATAGCGTTAAAAGAACACCAAAATCTTGCTGATTTATTTGATGGGTCCATGCATGATTACGAACGGATTGACTCTATAAATCCCCTTGAAATTGCAGAATAAGTCTCACATTTTATAAAACGACTATTCAGAACCAAGCAAGAGATTTGAACAGATAAAGTGTGAAACAATGTCCATCAAACACTTGAGGTTACATTAACTACTCTGGTGATGTGGTGAACTAGTGGTTAATCGCATTAGTTTCACGGATTGAAGTCTCAAGTCCTACCTGCAGCAGCATACATGATTCTTTATTCCTTGCCAGTTTAACAAGGCAAGGAAAGCATTTCACAGAAAACAGTAACATGAAAAATGGAATCTGTATGCTCCCGGTCCTGGGTTCAGTTTGAATCAACGCAGTGACATCCACTGGGATATCCAAATAAGATAAATTACATTGACCCCCTTTATGCCTCAACAAAGTTCAGTAGTCCTATCTATCACCTCCTTATCACATATAAGATAGTACTAAGTCCAGCTGCATAACGTGTTCTTCGTTTCTTTAAAACTTAAAGCTCTGATTGCAGCAAAGGTGCAAGGAAGCATGGATACCTGTGCAGAGTGATGAATATTGTAGACTGATATCATGATATCTTGACCAGGATTGACCTTGTAGTTTCCCGGTAGTTCGTCGGGTACTTGAGCTCTTCTCAACAGGACCTAACAGAATTTATATCCCCGAAAAGTTATTCTCGTATGTTGAATACAAGTTCCTTGACATGAGACAGCAATACGAGTCAATAGTTTTTTTGCAGCTTACAGGTGGGTGAGGATATAGACGCATCGATTCGTTTATGCAACGTGTCAAGAACTTAAGATTCTTTGTGTCCTCATATGTAGGAAGCCGTCCCTGTAAAACGTTATCAACTTCTTCCTGTGCTTTTCTCAAAGACTCCGGATCCTGAATTCCGAAAGAATAAAATGGAAGGATGCATGAAAGAATTTAGTTACATGAACACCACCAACATAACTAAGTCTGAAGCGCCTAAACTTCAGAGAGCATGAATTATAAACAGAAGTTGTTAACAGGCAAAAGAACTCTATATGGCTAAATTAATTCATGTGCTAGTCTTCTAAAACCACAAAAACAAAATAAGAATACACATAAAATAATAAAAAATAACAAAAGAATGAGGAAGAATGATAGGTTCACTTTTACTGGCGACAGGAATCAAGGTTGGGCGGCGAGGAATTCACTAGTTATACTTAACACCGAAATTATTAAGAAATTAAATAACATTATCTAATCCATATTTAAAAAGTATTAAAACCCGTGTCGGACACTCGACACTCAGACATGGGTATTGCAATAGGACACTCAAATTTTAGGAAAGTTTTTTTTCATGGAATAGCCAAGTCCAACACCCGAGTCTGGGTACCATAGCTTAAAAGCCTATGCAAGCTGAAACTAAATCAATTGGAAACTAGCAAACAGATAAAGCTATAGCAAATCAATATCACAGCCTATTGGCATTTCTGTCTAATTGAATGCAGGAAGTCGCAGAATACACAGAGATGAAAGATACAGGAGATCAATAGGAGACTGGTAATTATACCTTACTAAGTAGATAAGCTGTCCAAGTTAAAACTGAACCAGTAGTTTCATGACCCGCAACTAACATTGACAATAGGTCATCCCTTAGCTGTGTACTTGAAACCTGAAACAAATATAATAGTTAAGCTAAGAACCGTAAATACATTAACAGGACCGCAGAAACAGTTTCCTGCAGCTAAATAAAATTTCCATCGATGTAATCTCTCCATCAGAAAATCACAAGGACAGCAATATGCAACTAAATCTGTACAAACAGACTCGTGTAGGTCTAAACAAGCATTCTATAGCATACAAAGAAATGGTTAAATAGATAAAAGTCTCGTGTTAAATTCATACTTCCTCTCGGCTAGCAAGTAAGAACCGGAGGATGCTCGGATCAGCATCATTCACGTACTCCTCGTTGTTTATCTTCTCACCCTCTTTTTCCACAATCTCCTTGCACTTTGCTATTAGCTCCTCAACAGTGTCTCTTATCAGAGAGACAGCTTTTTCAGCCTTAATTTGTCTCGGCACAACTTTACATAAAGCATCAATCTGAACAGACAGAAATACAAACATGAACATCTGTATCCAAACAATCTCAAAAGTAATAATCACAAACAAGTCACGTAATAACCTGCCTTCCAGTACGGCAATAGATCAGTCGAACGCAGCTCTGCCTCCTTTAGTGCAGTATAGACTGCATCAATGACGGGACTGTTAACATTTAAAGAATCAAAGTTGTAGTTGAACAAGGCAAGCCCTATGACATCAAGAGTAAGCTGAGAAAATTGCTCCTCTACGTTTACAGCAGTTCCATTGAGCACATTCGGTTTAAGTTTCTCTACCAACCGCTCGGCACATCTGCAAAAGACCCGTTCAACTATTATCGACAAGTATTTCTTGTGAAGCGACGGAACCACAGCCCTGCGCCTTACCTATAATCACCATACTTAGGAGTCTCAAAATACAGTCTCTCCATATACATGATTAAAAAAACATGCCAAACACAACTCACATCCTATTTTACACAATGTGGCTTCACACTGGATTCCAGTTTACTCTAGTTAACAATTAACAATCACTTGATGGACTAAAGTTCCGCTTTCAAAATATTTTGAAACCTACAATCATATTCGTCCTAAAAATATCCTAAAAATCGAAACTTTAGGCGAAAGAGTATGAAGAAAATTAGAATTTTAAGGCCTAAGAGTGATATTAGTCCTAAAAATAGAAACTTTAGAGAATTACCGTCCATAGAGAACCCTCAGCAATGGCGAAACCAGAGCCGAACAAGAACTCAGAAACCTCAGCAACAAGTCCTTTACCATACTTGGTACCGTAATTTCTGAGCACATGCTTGGCAATAGCTGGGTCACTGACAATTACGAAATTCCTTGGACCGGCAGCAAGGCGATAGATGGGTCCGTACTGGTTCATCCATTTGAAGAGGGGCAAGAAGAGGGCTCCTCCGAGTAGCTCAGACACGTCATCGAGCTTGGCTGTGGCAATGGGGATGTTGGAGTCATCTTTTGGGCCGAATGAGGTGAGTGATTTGGTGAGAGATGTGAGCCAGTCTGGGCTGACCCATGAGCTTGGTTGCTTTTTGTTGGAAGAGCTTGTGATGGTCAGTGACCGGAGGGAGATTTGGCGGTGGCGGTGGTGGTGAGTGGTTGAGGATGGGAAAGGGTGAGGTGGGAGTAAGGAGGAAGATGACATTCTTTATCAGCTACTGCTTCCTCTTTAATTTTTCTTTTTGTTCTTTAACATCATCATCTTCATTTTTCTTGAATTTGGAAAAGAAGAAATGAGAAAATAGAAAAAGATGCCATGTGGCATGCTCAAATTATTAGAAATATTACTCCAACTTAAATAGAAAATACTATATTACTCCAACTTAAATGTTTGTTTGGGCAGATTTTATAAGACCGCCCGTTATGGGCTCGGGCGCGGGGGCGGGCGGCTCCCCCGCCCCCGCCCCCTCCCCCCCCC
>JAYMSR010000493.1:0-13756 GCA_036897825.1 Plantago rigida | reverse complement strand
TATCCATACCGTGGCATCGCCACGGGTTAGCACTAGTGATCTTGAATGTTACGCGAAATGTTTCTCCATTAAATCTGCAAAAGCTTTCTTGTAAGCTTACGCAACTTCAACCAACTACCTTGCAACACGACACCTTTGTAACGGTTTTAAGCTTCAATTCCGTCTTTCCCAATTCATCACACTCACACAAATTCAGGTACTACACTTACTTGTATGCTTAGTATTTTTGTTTCTGTATACTCGTATATGCTAGCTAAGTGTTCGATTATATGCTTCAGAGATGGAGATGGGATGGACGAGGGTGATTGTGTTTGTAGTAATACTACCGGGAATTCTTGGTTGGGGTAAAGAAGGTCACTATGCTGTTTGCAAGATCGCCGAGGTAAAAATTTCCCCTTTTTCCTGCTCATATGTTTCATCACTCAAGATCATGAAATTTAGTTTAGGTTGACTTTCGAATTTGGTGCATTACTTTTTTAGATGCTTTGGTAATGTGGGTTTCAATTTGATTGAACCAATTAACATTGTGGAATACAGTTGAACTTACCAGTGTACCTATCTAATCTGAAGTTACAAGATGTTTAGTAGATATTGTGTCTTGAATTATGTGGTGAACGATTTCAAGAAATGTAAAGGTTCTGTGTGTAGTGAAATAACTTAGGTATGTTGTCCAATGTCTCTTGATTTGTTCTGTTTCACTTCTCTGGGAGCTTGCTTTATATAAGCTTTCAGGGAACTAAGTCTTATATTAGGGCCTTTTGCACTTGCACGATTCCTTACTGGTCATACTATTGAGAGATGTAGTCTATGAAAAGAAACGATGTGTAGAACACTACAAAAGAGGTTGTGCTTGTTTGTTCCCTTGTCAAAACCAGCCACTGACTATTCAGATTTCTGACTTTAATCTATAAGGCCTATTGCCTTGGGGATCTTTTCTTCTGATTTCCGCTTGCATCACTTACCTATGTAAGTCTGAGAACATTCTGCAAATCCTATATACCGAGAAGGTTTGTAAGGAAGTGATGGTGATTATATCACTGAAACATTACTATGTGATTCATCAATATTCTCCTCGTACATTTTTGTCCACTAGCTTAGTGGTATTCTGTATGAATGAGAGACAGAAAAATAAATTTGATGCATATGTTTCAAAATTCTATCTATATGGCTAGTATTCTGCAGAAAATCTGATGGGAGTGCCTTTGGTTGTGACAGAATTATCTCACCAAAGATGCTTTGGCTGCAATCACAGAATTGCTTCCAGATCGTGCAGAAGGTGATCTCGCCAATGTATGCTCCTGGCCAGATGAGATTAGGTTCCACTATCGCTGGAGCAGCGCTCTGCATTACATAGATACCCCTGACTTCAGGTGCAACTACGAGTACTGCAGTAAGTCCTGTGATTTTTTCCCTGATTCATTTGCCTTCATAACCTTTGTAATGTGTCATTTCCTTCCCACGGTCCAAGGATACCTACTACTGTATCAGTTACACAGCTGTTGTCCAGACTCATTTGTTATTTTTATGTCGTCCTACTGACTACTGAAAACAGTACATGTCTTCCTCTTACCTGGTCCTACACACTCTGCGTGATGATACTTAAAGATGACTTAATGTAGGATGCACAATTATCTCTCCCATAACTTGTAGTGATCATTTTTAATTTACAATAGGGGATTGCCATGACTCTGTTGGACGCAAAGATAGATGTGTGACTGGGGCGATTTACAACTACACAACACAGCTTGTATCGCAATATCATAAACCTGATCTATCAGTTGCAAAGTGTAAGCAAATATAAACTTTTCACGGCTTGCACACTGGGACTTGCTAATTTGTTTCTTCCTATGACAGCCAACTTGACAGAAGCTCTTATGTTTCTCTCACATTTTGTCGGTGATGTTCATCAGGTTAGCTTTATTTGCTGATGAAGTTATTTTTGGCACAACTATTATATGCCAATGTATGATGTGGGTAGGCGTTGCAATAATCAAATTTATCCTCGACTATCTGAATAAGTTCTGAATATTGGTTCAGTTCCTAATATGCGTGTTAAGTTGATCTGATCTCCCCTAACTCCATTGCTATACTTGGGAAATATTATCAACAAGGTAATGGATAGGTGCCGATGCATAATAGTATAAAATTTCATTTTGGCATTTTCCTATATAATATAATAATCTCTTGAGCAGCATTAATGACATATTTGGCCTCTAAGGTTACATTCTCCTATTTTAACTTCCATATTTCCTGGATTGTGGTTTACACCTTGACAGCCACTGCATGTTGGCTTCACTAGTGATGGGGGTGGGAACTCAATTAGTGTTCGCTGGTTTCGAAGAAAGACAAACTTGCATCATGTGAGTCACTTGTTACTTTCGTCTAACGTTTTCAATGATGTTCATTTTGGTCTTACTTTTCATAATTCTAGGTAAAGCCTCCCTCCTTAAATCTTATGATTCTGAGAAATGGAAGTTTTTGTTGGTTTTATGTTGCCGTTCCTTGTGGTCTGTGTTATTTCAGGTATGGGACACTATGATAATTGAATCTGCTATGAAGACATTCTATAATAAAGATCTCACAACAATGATTCAATCTATTCAGAGAAATATCACGGTACTTCTCTCATCATCTAATCGTTGAACTACTGAGATGTGAATTTCTATGATAGTCTTGATATTTCCCCACTGTGCCTAATTTTTCTAGTTCCCAATTTCAGATTTTTTATTTATATAGCATTTCACCCCTAACTTCCATTTGTGCCTCTACAGGATGACTTCGCTAATGATGCATCTCAGAAACATTGTGATGGAACCGTTTGCCCCGAACCGTAAGTATAAACAAGATTTTTAAACTGTGCAGCTCTTCATCACCTGAACTGTATTTGTTAATGTTTATATGGGATGATAAAAACTGGATCATGACCACCCCTTAATATAAAGAAAATAATACTAGGCCAGGCCAGGCCGAGAAAACTCAAATGTTCTCAACTCTTTCAAGAAAGGTGTGATATCATTGCCTAGCTCAGGGGAGCATTCCGTCCAGTGACAATATACAATCCAAACCATAATATTATAGATGTAACTAAATTGATTTTGCCATTCAACAGCAGTCGTATTGTTGCATGAAATAGTCGCTACACTTTAACCCTTGATTGCAGGGTACATTGTCTGACAATCCTTAACGGACACAAGCTAAGGACATATAATTCCGGATTACTCAAGTCTCGTCTTGTTCTTCCTTGTGCATGCTGATTCATTGTCCTGCATGCTACTGCATCGTAGTACTTACTCTATGTTGTGTTGTTTCTAGTGATTGCGCTCTGACTGTATGCTGCTTGCACAGGTATGCCTCTGAAAGCATCAATCTTGCATGTAAATATGCTTACAGAAATGCCACTCCAGGAACTACACTGGGAGGTACAGTTCGTTTTCTGATGCATATCACAATCCCATCCGGGCTCCGTTTTTTATTCAATACAGTTACAGTACTGTAATAGAATCTTTCTCACATCTCAGCATGATATCCATCTAGGTGGATTACACATGACCACATTCTTCAGGTAGAAAGCATGTTCTTACCTCAACTATGATGGTCCTAGTGCTCATGACTCATTAGGAATTGACTTTAATTTTATAGAATCATTAGATATTCAGTTGAGTAAATTTGGTCATGCCATCATTGTCATCATCTCATGTGAAGTAAAGCACTGGTCCGAAGGCACAAACTGTGACCTTCCACATCCTCTTCCACTGAATCATTATATCTTAAGATTCAGTCATTACAAAATGACAGTGAAAGTGTTTCCCTACTCTGCAGATGATTACTTCCTCTCTAGGCTGCCAATTGTCGAAAAGAGACTGGCTCAGAGCGGGGTCCGGTTGGCCGCTATTCTCAACAGTATATTTTCACCGGACTCGTACTCCGCAGCAGCATGAATTCTTCTGGAATATGACCCCAACTTCATGTGGCCAGTCATTCTTACCTTATTTAATTGATACAGCTTGAAATCTAGTTTGATAGCTGATTGTGCTAGGAAAGGCATTACTTCAAAAAACAATCGACACTTGTCACATTTTATATCAATAAAAAGGATCTGATGTTCTGAAGTAGCTTCTCAAGTCTCGAGTTCCTTCATATGATACTTTCATCAATCTCTTCGCTTGAATGACTGATTTCATTCAACAACTGTGGAACTGTGATGCAAATAACCTGCCCCGATATCACGATGTAGATATTTCGCACACGGAAATCCTAAAATCCTCATGACACTCACCAGCTTTAACAAGACATCATCGGAGGAAAAACATCTGAAAACATTAAAAAAACCACTTGCTTTTAAAAAACCAAGGGACATTCTGCAAGTTAAAACTGAAAGTACACTTCTTTCCCAGCACTACCATATTAACTTCATTCATGAAATATCATTGTAACATGGACTGGCAGACACAACTTTACAGGCATATACATTTACAGAACTCTAGATGCATAATATAGGTACCTTTCTTTCTAACTAAAAACCTCCGCCTGTAATTAATCAAGGCTGGGTTTCTCTAATCAGAAGCGGAATAAATCGCCCAAGTTTTTGTTCTAAATCTACTTCCAGGGACCATTTCCTCGATGAACCTGAGGATAAAAAGATCCCCATTCTTGAACGGCATTGGCATTGGTCACTCAGATGGTGCACCAGTTAATTATCTCACATGTGTATCGTAAGGATCGAAAAGGTTATCAGGCACTACCAGGGGTAACTTGTCTATATACATGAACAGGCACTTCAAGTTCTCCCTTTGTATAGCCACCATATCGATCACGTCTTTGTTGCCCAAGAAGACCCATAAATCACCAGAGTTTACTCTCTTTAGGCTGTCACGGCAGAAGGGGCAAGATTGGGATCTCGAACGCCTGCAATAAGAGTTCACTTCTTAACCATATATTCAATTCCACAATATAAAGTACTATATCATACTAGATCAACCAACAATATGCTATAATGATAGGGCCGAAGATAATGGCAAATAGCAAAACATCGCCTAATGTTGCCTATAACTAAAGTATCAAATAAACATTACATATGAATACACAAGACCAACGCGAAGAAGACACACGTGGGGTAATTCTCATTTGGAGGTATCTGGCGGTTGGAACTATCAGAAGTTACGGATACTGGCATATTAGGCTACTAGCTGAATCTTAAACCTCAAAAAAATCATGCCAACACTCCAAGCCAGAAAGTATTGAGGGTATTACAAAAAGACCAATGTTAGAAAAGATGCTAGCCAACTACACCAGCACAAGTTGATTTGGAGAAAATATCAAAAGGGTTGGTGGTCCACTCTCACAAGATTCTATACACTTGCATAAAGAAACAAGAATCAAATACAGTCGGCGCTGGGCACACATAGTAGATGAATAACTTAATTAATGAACATTAAATCAACAAATCAGAGTGGCGCAGCGGAAGCGTGGTGGGCCCATAACCCACAGGTCCCAGGATCGAAACCTGGCTCTGATATATTTTAAGCCACTTTTGATGAAATTTTCTGATATTTTGTAAAGCACTTCCGTTAACAGTATATTGTCAAACTGAAACAGTAGATGTTAGTTCCCTATTTCACCCATATTTGTCTAATACAAGTATTCAGTCGGTCCACCCATATTTGTCTAATGTCTCAGTATTCACAGTTGGTGAGGAGTAAAACAAAACCCACCCGCATAAAGGCATTGGACATATAACGGAAACTTCGAGGTCAACCAAGTTAGCCAGTTCTCTTGTGCAACCATACTTTCATAGTGACCTCAGGTTTGCCTAACAGGAGAACAAATATAGCACATGCTACCAAACGACCCTAGAATAGCCCAAAGGCCTGGTACATTATCAATAAAACACTTCACACTATAATTTTCATGTTATTCCGCATTCCCTATCTTGAAGTCCATAAACTTTTAACACGCCAGGAATTGGGATATACCCAGTGCATTGTAAAATAGAATTGTGAGAAATGCCTGCCTAATGAGCTGAGTTATACTGGCAAATGAGATCATCATAAGGCAATCAATGGCAAATTACGGCAGTTGACTCTCATTAATTCAGAAACTTCACAAAATGAAGTCTTTCGACATTTTTGTGAGAGTAAAAACAAAAAGTTCGAGGTCAGGCATGGAAGAGTCTTACCATTCCCTGTAGCATTTCAGACACATGGCATGGTTGCAGTCTGGCAAGACTATCTTAGTGTTGATCTCCATGCAGATCCCACATTCTTCCTCTATTTCAATATCTAGCTCCGAGCAAGACCAACTTTCTTCTTCATCCTTTCTCTTGTACCTCTCGAGGCAAACAGCTTTCTGCTTTTTATCTTCTGAATCAGTGACACCTCTTTGAAGTTGCATTAAAGAGGGATAAATAACAGCTAAACCACAAAATATCTTGTTAGCAGTTGCCACACTAATCACTCCTCTAACCTTTAGAATCGCACTTCATCGAATAACAGAATACTCACCATAAAATTCCCTGATGCTTGCTTTTCTCTCATGAGTGGACATGGTGGTAGTGCCATCAATGTATACCTACACCATGACCAAAAATTTAACAAAATTCCTCGGGAAAACGACAATGCGGTAAATATCGAAGACGAAAAAAGGCCAAACCTTGTAAATTAGAATCCTCAGCAGTCCAAGAGCCCCAGCTAGATGGCAATCAGTCCATTGCACTAGAAAGAGGAAAAAGTGTGCAGCAGGACTGTATGACATTCTCATCTGCAAGCAAGCACCATCATACTCCCTCGAAAAGTCGGATGCCCTGCATTGCCAGCAGAATAATCGAAACTTCAACGGATAGAAACGGTAAAATTTCGACTACTCTGGACTCGAGAGTATCACTGTATCAGCTTCAGTAAATCTCTAGCGAAATAACAATGCAATCCAAGAATCTAGCTAAAAATTGCTAATTTATTATTGCACTCTCCAAGCCAATCAGTCATATAAAAGTCCACTCAGTGAGTGAGATGATAAAATCTTCATTTCACATGGACATCCAGTTTGATTAAAGAAAGAGAAAAAAAAAACCAACTTTATTTAACAAACCATATACATTTGCAGGTAAATTTTCGAAATCCAAGTACTCAATTAAAGCTAAAATTGATACCTTTATCGCCAATTGAAGCAGCCACTAAAGTAACCATTAATTACAAACCATCAATAATCATCATGATTCATTAACTCATATGATCATTACCACCGAAAAGGAGCTCGATTAATAGCCGATCGACCGTAAAAACGCAATACTCAGTAGCCAAAACGAAAGTCCCCTTACAGGAAGCTAAACAGTGTCCAAATAGCCAATAAAGATTGAATTTTTTTCAATTCAAAAGCATATAACACAGTAAAAAAACTAAAATAAAGAAAACCATATACAGGAAAACGGAAAAGGCAACCGTCTTTAGACAAAACCAAGCAGAATGATAGATTTCAGGAAACTGGTTGAACATAAGACCAAAGAAAAATTAGGGAAAAGTGAAATAACATACAGAGTATTAGCATGCTGAATATCGGCTTCTAGAACTTTGAGCGAGTCTTTGAAAGACTTGCGCATTTGACTTCCGTTACCACTGTACATCTTTTCTTCTTCTTCTCCGATGAACAAACAATTTTCGGTAGTGAGAATCAAACAATCATAGTATTTGAAGATTTTCAGTAAAGTGAAAAAATTGAGAGGAAAAAATTAGAAAGGGATTATGATCTTTGTTGTGGATTTTTCTAGTATCTCTCTAGAAAGTTTCTTGAGATTGAGGACTCTCTCTCACTAGAAAGTAGAGTGAGTGTGACTGAAATATATTACTAGTACAAGAAGAGTTTGGTGTTTACTGTAATGGTACCTCTAAGGCTCTAACTCACCCATTATATGGATCACAGATGAAAAGGATAAACAAGACACGTGTACTTGGAAATATGACTGACTAATAATTGATTATAGATTTTATAAATACCCAAAATAAATAATAATATATGTCCCGACATTATAATCCACTTTATTTCGATATATTTTTAAAGAGAGTGAATTATTTATTGTTTGTTGTTAGATATATAAAGTATGATATAAAAGATAGATAGATGATAAATAATGAGAAAAGTATGAGAGATCAGATAATGAAGTTAGTGGGTGTACCTTTTTACTATTTTTGGAACGTGACAATTATAAATGAAAACTAGACTTATAGTTTCATATTTTTAAAAAAAAGAAAAATATTAGCGGGACTAGTGAGTAAATGTACACTTTTGTTTGTTTTCTTTTATTTTCCTAAAAAGACAAATTTTATTAGACAACGAAAGAGATTACACTAATTTTGGGATATGCATAACTACAAACCGACTGATTTTGAGACCACTTTTGTACGAATACTTGTTTTTGAAACTATGGAACTCAAAGAAACCATGGAGCTCTCTGTGGGCTTTGCTGTTTTAAGGTATAGTTGATTGGTGTACAAGTTGATTATGTTGATGTATGAAGAGATTTTGATGATTAGGGGGATATTTTTGGTGTTGACACACTATTAAAATGTCATCTCATCTCAATCGTGACCCACTTGTATGTTTGAGAAAGAATTCTTTGAATTTATCAAACTTAGGATAAGTTTTTGGATGGAGCATAGGGTTATCAAGATATTTTAATACAGTACGGTAATTAATTAATGATAAATCAGTTGGTGAGTTATACATCAAACTATTTATATTATATTAAACATAAGATATTTATTGTTTAAATAGTTAGATGAAATGTTTATGAGGATAAACCAGTATGAGTTTTGTTTCCTTTGTTTACTTTGGGCCGACACGATTACTCATGAACTGTTCGTCAGATGATATGTTGATTGCACTGAATCAATACATGTCATTTATCGGGCACTTATTCCCATTCATATGTATACCCGAAAACTTCCCAATTAGTTACTCAAGAACAATTACACTTCAATTTGAAATTCTTATAGCTAGATACCAGATTAAAAAAAAAAGTGTTCCTTTTCTACATGAATAGCATTATGAATCCCTTTTGATCGTTACATTTATAATCCTTAAGTACATGATATTAAGAACTTGTATGGAAAAAATGGGTGAGTTAAACACACCTTGTTTTGCCTAATTACAACAGGCCGAGAAGTATGGACAATTACAACAAGGTAGTTTTAGATTGATATTTATATTTATATTTCCTTTGTCCCGGAAAAACTTCGACTCGTACTTTATGTAAAAAAATAAAAAAAATAATGAAAATCTGAGAAAGTTATAAGAATGTTTAGGTTTGTTTAGTGGAAAATGTGTAATCTATATGTAAATGTAAGATTTTGTTATTATTTATTGGATGTGGGATGAATTACTTTTTTAGTAATGTATACAGATTTGTAGTACGTTAAAAAACGACAAATGTAGAAAGTTTTGTGGGACATGGGAGCATTAATATTATCCAACTTCCATTCAATTTCTCAAACATGTGGTTTTGGCGTATGCAAAAACATATAGACTGAAAAATGAAAACTAACTATTTGACTAAACACTTATAAGATAATTAAATTTTAGGAATGCTAAAAAAATTAATTCCAATCAATGTGTTTGATTAGTTGATTGATAAGTTAATGAGTAATTCTCCCTCCTATTCATTTTTAAATGTAAGATTTTAACATGTAATTTCGTATTTCCACCATTTTTTACGCATCCAACTCAATTACTTTATTGTTATTCATTTATTTTGTCTTCGACGCTACAAAGACTAAGTATATTTTTCATCTATTATTGGTGGATTTATTTGTCTAAGATAACATCGTTTTTATTCACAATTTTTTACGAAGACTATTGATCAAATAGAGAGTTGTTTTAATTTGTGTGGAAAAGTCAAAACATCTTTAATATAACTTACATATTAATCATCTGATCTATCTTATGAGGCCATTAGATGTACGCTTACCAAACCTACCTTAGATGAAATGATACTTACCTTAGATAAGATGTAGATAACCTATATAGTTCATCTTAAACTTGTAATTCATCTGAAGGTGATGACAAATATATTGACTCAAACTTGATTGACATAACATTGAAAAACAATTTAAATACAGGATAAAAAAATACTTTTCACTCTTTAAAAAAGTGAAAGATACATCAATTTCCAGAGTCTGATTCATGATATATTATGAATATTTCATTTTTAAGCTTTGTCCTTAAAAGATGAAATGCATACTAGTATTATTAATGAAAGTGGATGATAAAAGAAATCGAAAAGCATTGGTGGGAAATAAATAAAGGTAGTCGACAATGGAGTCAATGTTTCTGGTGATGCTCTTATCCATAATCAATGGCTCCACTTTCTTTTTCATTTTCCATTTTTATAATTACTAGAAAACAAAATATAGAATTAAAAAACTGGCAATAATTTAGACGTCGTCGTACGTGATTCTATTTGTTATAAATAAAATTTTAGAATGAATATTCCTTCCTGCACCCCTATCTCCGACTGCCCAAAAACCCTTAGGCTACGTTAATTTAGTAGTGGATCGTCCAAGATTTCATCATCATCGAACATCGAGCAGTAGTTCTTTGCTAAGGAATCAAATGAGTTTTAATATCCCGCGTATCATCTTGCGCACTTCTAATTTACTGACTTTGGTGCCATTCTTTACCTTCATCAACTAAAACAAATCCGTTAGCTTTACCTGGTAGGTTTAACTGATCCATTTTGTCCAAGTAAATGTTTCATCTTGAATTGCATTTTCTTGGTTCATTTGTCATCGATTCTTTAACTTTTTTGATTGAATAATGTATTTACAGTGCATGTATCAAATGGAGAATCATGTGCTCCTTTACTAGAATCCCTCCGGTTTAAGGACTTACCGTTCCTGTTTCTGCTGAGATACCACAAGCGATACTATACTACAATCTTTAGACAGCATAACTACATAGGACGTGATAAGAGAGCTATGATTCTGAACTCAGTAGAAAGCCTCGAGAAACTAGAAGCACTGAAGCTTCACAACGGTACCAGGTCCCGTTCTTCTCAATAGGCTCATTCTACAAAATGGCAAAGTCTCATTATCCAACCAGCCTAATGAAAGAAGACATTAGCTGCATGAAATGGATTGATGAACAGGCTCCTAACTCGGTCATCTGAGCTTAGGCAGCTTGGCAACAATAGACAAAGAGGAGGCACTCGAAACAGCCTGGGGACTTGTTCGGAGGAAACAAATGTTCATGTGGGTGATCCTGTCTAACTTAATCAACGGTTCACTATGGAAAAAATGCTTCTCTGATGATTTGGCAGGAACGATAGAAGAAAGACGCTACAAACTGCAATGGTCCCGCAGACAAAAATCTTGGCGAACCCTGCTGTTGGTGCGTTTTTTAGTCATTATGGATGGAATTCGATGCTGGAAAGAATTAGTGAAGGCGTTCCTATGCTATGCCGACCTTGGTTGGCGGATCAATTTGTGAACGCGAGGTACGTAGGCCATGTGTGGGGGGTGGGTATCGAACTGGAGAACGCCCGAGACAAGGCAATTGTGAAGAACAGTATACAAAGACTGATGGTGGATGAAGAGGGTAAGGAGATTAGAGAGAGGTGTATCGATCTGAAGAAGAAGCTAGAGGTTTCTGTGCATAAGGGTGGTTCTTCTTATGAGTCAATGGAAAATTTAACACAATTTATCTTGTCACTGTAATTGTAAGATCTATGATTTCCAGGTTCATGGCCTAATCTATGATTTATATTGTTTATTAAACTACACGGATAAATTTGTTCATAGGCTCCTTAACGTTTTAGCCAAGATGCAACCAAGAACTTGGATAGCCAGATTACATCAAGAACTGCATAAATGGATAGTAAGAAGCATCTGAGAAGAGTGAGAGCTATTGACACAACAACATGATCACAACAAATCGGCAAAAAGAGAACGATGGACACATGTTCGGTTCAAATTCTTCCCACATTGATTGAAATATAATGAAAGGATGTGCTATGTACTATGTTTATCATTCAGTTTATGTAACTCTTCTAATGCTATGGTTGTGTAACTCTTCCAACACGAACGGGTGCGCAAATTAAACAATGTACAAACACGACATGGTTCTGATGGTGATGCCCCCAACATTGTTGTCAAGCCAGATCCGTAAGCCTGACACTGGTGCGCAAATTAAACGCTACACAATTATTGCGTGCTGCTGGTGCATAACTCTTCCAACGCTGGTACTCTAGTAAGAGGTTTATAGAGAGAGGGTTGATAGCGGTAGCGACCTCAACTTCTCGACGCGTGAATGATTTTTGCCGGATTTCTATAGACAGAAAAGTTAATTCATATGAAAGAAGAGTCTAAAATGAAATAACTCCTAAGCGTTGTAAATCTTGAGAACAACTTATTTAGAAGAAAAAAGAAAATAAAGGTATGTGCAGAATGAATCTACCTCCTATTCCACAACAGATAAGAAACTTGATGTTGCTATTAGTCTTCTTCATTCATGAGGATTCAACAAACAGCAGAAAAGTTGAATATTGATTGAATAAATGAAATCTGGTTGTGGAGTGAAAGATAGAGAGACAGTGGTAAATATGGAGACAGTAAAATGTTGATTCACAACTTTACTATTTAAAAGATGAGATTGTTCTCAAACTGGTCCAAACTTGAAATTAACACACTGTCATAGGAAGGAAGGGAGTTGAAAATTGATGTACTATTGAAAGGACCATATCTGCTAGCTTTAGTTTATCTGTTTCACATCACATGGCACTGAGCACATGAGAAGTACTGGTAGTCTAGTACTCAATTTGTTTTACTCGGTTAATTTTATCTTGGAGTAAAAATCAACCAGTGATCAGTAAGTTCAAGATCTTAATTGGTTATAATGTTGCCCTGTTGCTTATATTTACTGGAGCACTCAAGTTGTAGGAATTAAAGAACATCAAGATTTATGTCAAACTTGGCGTGTGTAAGTAGGCGCTCCGCCAATACACATCCTAAAAGATAAAAAAATTCAAGAGAAAATTACAATGGTACCCCTTAAATTGACCCAATCACCTCTATTTGAACAATAATAAATACCCATGAAGTTGACCAAATCTGAAATAATATTCTCTCTCGTGCCATAGTGAAATTATTTAGTCTCAACTATTAAAGAAAAGCGAAAAACAAATTAAATTCATTTATTAATTAAAGAAAAGGTAAAAAATACATATTCTTCCTCTTCTCTTCCTTTTTTTTGCAAGACCACTAACCATCTTCTTCTCTTCCCCTCTTCCACTTCACTCTTTTTTTTAACACCGGAGCTGTATCGGAGCTATAATACACAGCTCTAGTCTAAGCTGTATATATTACAGCTCTGGTGGCTGCAATTTGCAAGCTCCACCAGAGTTGTACACAACTCCGATTGGAGGGATTGGAGCCGTTAATTCCGGTTATATTTGGTCGGTCATCTTCTTCGTTGAATTGGTGTTTTTTTATTGCTCTTTGGATCCGGTTCATATTTCTAGGGACTCAATTTAAACTTTTAGAAATTCGAAGCCTTTACAATTGAGAATTTGACAGACTTAATTGTAAAATTAGAAAAAATATTAGGACTGAATTAAACTTTAAAAAAATGAGTAATAACTAGTTGAGCCCAAATAATTTCTGGATATTTATTTGACCCCCAATTACATCAACGTCTCTACATCTATTTCCCTTAATTACATATAGGTCCACTAATAGTTGGTAACTAATTAAAACAGTAAAAAGAAAAACAA
>JAYMSR010000492.1:0-13769 GCA_036897825.1 Plantago rigida | reverse complement strand
ACACTTGGTGATAATTTGTAGTCCATAGGAACATCTTATCGAATTGTTCAAACAACCAAATAATCAATTCAATAAATGCAATGTCAAATAATAATATTATAAATAATAATAAACTGAATGTGATCAAAATATATAGCATCCTTATAATGGTTGTCTTTAGTACATACATATTTTCATTTGATACATAGTTTAGTCTATTCACTTTTCTTTTTTTTTTGTTTTCTATTAAATGGATGTATTTAAGATATTTATAGAATAATTTGATGCTAGTTAGTGACATTGGAGAACAGAGAACTGAAAACTTCTGTAAGACCTGACTGGCTTTTGTATAATATTTATTCAAAGGCTATATGTATCGGTATTATTATGAGTCAGTCAACTGTAAGCTATGTATTGGTTTATTTAGTTGAAGATGGAACTACGGATTTACAATTTACCTTGTTGCTGAATTACACATTGTTTTGGCCAGTCCCCCAACATATGCCATTCAGCCCAAATTTGGAATCTAGAAGAATACTAGGTGAATTGAAGTTTTTTTCAACGAAGACATGTAAAACTTGAATCCAGGTATAAGGATGTGTTGGACCTAATCCGCCCTCGAGCTTTATAAATAAACTCGGTTTCCCCTGCTTTTCCTCCATAATCATTTGAGGCATGAAGTATCTGGCTGCAGATGAATCATCCATAAAACCTTCTCACTGGAGGTTCTTGCTCCGTGAATGACACAGAGCTAATAGATGTAATCACACCAGGAAAAAATCTCTTCCTGCAAGCGAAAAATATCGAAATCCCAGTCTGAAGGAGTATCATGTCTTTGCTGGTGCAATAAAATCACTGTCTTGTCTCTGAAGCGTCGGGTTGATACATGCAAAGAATGATGATGGCTTCTGTTTCTTCAACTTTACCCCAAACAAGAAGGATCTCAAAGGGATTCTGGACCTGTGTCTATGATCACTGCTCCTCGTAATTCCGAGTTCCTCATCCAGTTCAGCCAATGTCAATCGAATCTCAGACTGAAGCTGTTCCACCTTCTTAAGCCCCAATCCCAACTCCGCTGCAACTTTATTATTTTCATGCTTCATGTTCATTATTTCACCCTGGAACTTTGCTGCTTGATACTCATGCAGTCCACCCTTATCGTCTCCCTGTCCTGCACTTGACAATCTGGTTATCTCTTCCTGTAGATTGGACAGAGATGATAATCTGTTCTGCAGGTCATCTTTAAGCACTCCATTTTGCTCCAGTAAAAGACCGAGCTCAGTTTGTATTTCTCTTAGGTGTCTGTATATTGGGCGAATTTCCGAATGCACGCTATGATTCTTGTGACCTGCAGGAATTGACACTTAAAAGTCTTTCCACTGAAATTTTTGAAAAGATTCCAATCAGCATTCAAATGAAAGGGAAACGGATTGCAAATTCACTGTAGATGATTACCTGGATGCTCTTGCTTATTCTTTTCCTTTATTCTTGCCACCTCAGTCTGCAAATCCTCGACTGAAGTTTGGAATTTTTGTATTTGATGAAACGACGTGCTGAACCTTAGCCAAAATTCTATGTTCTCTTCCAGTATGTCATCTATTTCTGTTCTGATTTTATCTTCTAAACTGGAAAGCGGAAGAGCTTCGTTGATATGTAACATTTGTAGAATTTCATTTTCTTCTAAAATGATGTTCTCCTGTTTGTCAGATGCAGGTCCTTCTTCTGCATCTCTCAGATCGAGAACCATCTTGTCAATTGAATCTGGCACTGCCCTCTGATCTAATGCTAAAACATTCTGAAAGTCCATAGATCCTCGGAAGACAACATCCCTGGCAGGACCAGATGAATGGTTAATCTCATCATGAGTCTTGAAGGCAAAACTTGTACTGTTAATCTCATCTTGATTCTTGGCAGAAATGCTTGAACCGTCAGTCTCATCGTGATTCTCATGTAGCAACTCCAGTTTACTTTTCAACGACTGAATCTCTGCCTTGTTTGAGGAATTAGCGCGTGCCAAGACTTTTATCTGTACAGCAGATTGGAAAAGGTTAGCTCGCCTTTTCTTCTCAACTTCACTGAGCTTTCTCTTGACCTCCTTGTAGTTTCCCAGAACCTTTGTGTATTCTTGGAGTAGAATCTTGTCTTTGTCATCCAAATCACTTAGAAACAGCTGTTTCCAGTTTGGCTCATCCTCATCCACCACTGTATCATGTCCATGCCTCTCTATGTTGTTCCCTTCTTCTGCAGAAAAGCGAAAATTGTTTTAACGTAGTATTACAATTTTTAACCTCTATGTCGTCGGGGTTCAGCTTAACGAATCTGGCTGAGCCCCATTCTCAAAAACAAAACTATTTTTCTTGTGCTTTTATGATGTAAAATTTCCAGAACATACAAAAGTACCTTGATTGGGAAGAATATTCTTCTTTGGTTCCCTCTGCATGTTGCCATCATCAAAGCTCTCTGGTAGATGATCAGAAAATTCATGGTTTTGGTCTTCTTCAGCATAAGCATCGCCAGGAATTATCATACCTTTATTGATCCTTGTTGTTACTTGACCATTGGAACTGTCATTACCATCAGACCTCAGCTGAAATGATTCATCAAACGGCTTTGTAGCTTCTGGAACCACTGAAAGATGGGCATCAGCTTTGTTTTCGCTTTCCATCATCACATTTGTAGCAGTTTGCGAATGGTCGTTGTTATTAGTTCCAGGAAAATAACTATTTTCCAGAGCAACATGTTTATATTCCTGCTCTTTTCCTGAATCAATGCTGGAATCTCCGTCGTTCTGTCCATGTGGTTCTAAGATACCGAATTCTTGACTGCTTTCTGGAAAGCCTCCCGCCTCACTGCCTTCTAAAGAATCATCAGAAAAGGGGTTGGTTGACGGGGTTTGGACAGACTCTGCTTGGTCTTTTGTTTCAAATTGACTGGACATGTCAGGTTCTTTCTTGCCTCTCAGGTGGAGAACAATATCAAATATTCCCAAATGGTCCCCTGACTTGATGTTTCTACCAGGCGATGACTCTCTTACGGCATTGGAGTAATTCTGATCGAAACTCAAATTCAGCTCTTCGTCAGCCTTTACGTTTGGCAATTTCTCAGAGAGTTCCTCGAGCTTAGTACTTGCTTCCTCAGTTTTAACTTGGAGGTCCTTATTAGAGGTTTGAACGCGCAGATCAAGACTTTGAACTTCTCGAAATTCCTCTCCCAGTTCCCTTATCTTGTGGCTGATCAAGTTGTCAGAACCTTCGCTGTTGTGCTCTAAGCTCTGAAGATGATCCTGAAGCTCATTTGTTGCCGACCTTAGCCTCTCCAAATTTGCATTTTGGGAGCATACCGCAGTTTCCAGGTTTATAATATTATCCACCAGGTCATCAACCTTATCCGCCATTTCCGTCATGGTTAGAGTAGCACCTGAATCAAATCCCAATCGCTCTTTGATCTTTGAACGCAAGGTTTCCACATCTATTTCATCGGCTTCCTTACCGACGTCCCTTTTTTCTAATTCATTCCCCAGTGGCTCACTGCAACCAAATTTTTCCCTCAGAGTCTCCATCTTCTCTCTTGTTTCTTGTATCCTCTGATGCTCTTCTCTGGCCTCTAGCGTCGTCTGCTTCTGTGTCTCCTGCAAGTGAGATAAAGCTTCCTGACACGACTTTAAAGCTGAATTTGTCATCAACATCCGAGCTTCATCATCCTCAATGACTGTCCCGACACCAAACTCATCTTGTAAACGATCAACTTTGGCTTGCTTTTCAGTAACCTGGTTTTCAATATCCCGGTACTTCTCCATTCCACGCTCATAAGAGCTCTTCACAAACTCTCCCTCAGTCTGTAGCCCCAAAATATCCTTCTGAACTCTATCAATCTCCTCCAGTGCCTGGGATTTAGTCACCCCCGAGCTTGGAGCTGGTGCAACATCATCTGCATTTATTTTGATTAATCCCTTTTTAGACATTAATCTAGATGGTAGTTTTTTCGAACTCTGATTCCCAAATGAGTGAAGTTTCACTGTATTTAAATTTGGGGCAAGTGGCACACCAGGAGCCTCAGAGGTGCGAGTCTTGCGACCAAATCCAGGTGCACGTGAAGCCTGCGGTTGAAAGTTTCCCTCATCTTCATCATCCATATCTAGCTGAACTCTTTCAGGGAAAACAGATGCAATTGTGCGGTTGGCACTCTGTAGCTCTCGTGATAAATGATCGTATCTCTCTGCTAAAGCTCTGTAGCACCGAAAAGAGTCTTCCACGAAATTCATGAGCTCTGGCCTTTTCCGGTAATACATTTCTGCTCTCTGAGCAAAAGTATCGCCATCTTCATCAATTATTTTGAGTATGTATTCAACTTTCTCCTCCATATCTGTAACCAGAACATTGTTATATACTAACCATCCAGTCATCCAATGTTCACGGAAAGTGCTGAGCAATAAAGAAAGTTTAAAACATTTTTAATTAGAGAACAAAAGCAAGAAGCTTGTTTAGACCAGTTTCTGCATTCCATCTTCTATCAACTTAATCCCTGATTTTCAATAACTTGAAGCTCGATTGAAAAGAAGTTCTGTTCATAATCCCAATTCAAGTATAATATATAATCCCTTCAATAATGATCCCATACTACTTATTTCAGCAAGAACATTTTCATATACACTAAAATCTGAGTACTAGTTCTAACCAATGCTTGCACTTATGTATACAATCCAATGTTTAAGCTGTTCCACATTCATAGATTCATGCAGATTACTACATTCAAATTCATTTCATTTCGGGAGAACTTCAACTCTACTTTTTAGGCATCAATCTTAGGTTATCTATTACTTCCTGCGATCCAAACCAAATGTCACTCATTCTATAGATGTACCATTACATATCAATTGTTCCCTTTTTTGGTACATTCTACACCCATTGCACTTTATCCTCAATACATTAATATCCGTGTCATAACAAAATACTCCATGCATTTAAGAACAACTGTCACACATTTCATTTATATACGTTCTAATACAATTGTCACATCTACTATTTCGGCACATCCACTATTGCTGACAAACACTGTGTCTTAATCTTCGGGCATCAAAAGTGTCAGTTGTTCAGGGATGGATGGAGTATAAAATTTGATTTGCTCTGGTACAGAGGGAGTGCAATTTGACAACACCTAAATCTCTCAAGACATGGTCTAATTTACCATAATTTTACACAAATTTTCTAAATTACCAAAGCTTTGCCTATTTTAGCTAGCTGATCTTCTTGAAGTAGAAACTAACAGGAGTAGTCTAGACAAAAACCACAGCAACAACATCTAAACCTCATATCCAAATGACACTAATCAAATTAGGGAACAGAAATACTTGTAAATCATATAAACCACATCAGAATCAAAATCTTGTTCATCAACCATAAATAGAATAATTAAACAACCAAACTCAATCTGCAGGTTACAAAATAGATGAGGGCGATCAATGTAGGTACCTTGTAGGTTTTGGTCGAGCCATTTGGACTGTTTGGTCCGGATGTGGCTAGCCCACCACCATGAATATGCATTCTTTGCAGCTCTCTGCAACATAATAATTTATGTTTGTACGTTGTATCTCTAATTCTGGATCATCAAATCAAAGATCTATTTCTATGGATGATGATGATGATGTATAATTCTCGAATTGCATTTGGCAATTGGAGAAATTTGAGAAATAATCTCGAGTAGTGGGAATAAATAATTAATCGGGGCCTGGTTGGCGATTCATCAGTAAGGATTCCACGTCGTAAGAGATCCATGTGATGTCCAATTTTAATAATTTTGTTACATCTGTTCTCTTGGGGTCATGGCATGCAAGTATGTTTTCCCTTGGTATTTTTTTCTCTCCATGCATATAGATTAAGGGAAATTTATGTTAACTAAACCATTAAAACCCGGTCGCAACCCTGTTGCAATATGATTAGGTGACTGATACATCACAAGATCACGAGTAGTTGAACAATAGTCCTATTTTTCGAAAAAAACTAATATTGTTGAAATAAATTAGATGAATTATGAACAATCAATCGCGGCAAACATATACTTTAAGTAATGCCTCGACCACTAATCGAGTAAGGGTAGAATTATATAATGCCCGCTGGCTTATAATCGGTTGAGACTCAACCCTGCGGCAGGGTTCATTTTGAAGTATGTTTCCGAGTGGTATATTGTCCACGCATGTATTTTATCACGTGCTTATAGTTTATACTCACTCATTCACGTACCAGGAAAAGTTCACCGTGAATCACTCGTCCTAAAAGTGCTTATGAACAAGCATGCTTAATGAAGTTTTTATATATATATTTTCACTAAAGAAAATAAAAACTCACCTTATTCATATTTGATATGAATAAGACTTTCAATCCATTTCAACTAGTTGCAAGTTGGTGCGACTAACTCCTAACATTTCAATTTTTCATATACATGCCTTTCAATGAAACATAATAAGTACTGCTTTACAAAATCTACAGAATGTTGATTTGGGACTCAAAACTGAGATTCACCTCCCTAAGCTGACCACTAATTGTGCAGAAATATGGAAATTAAAGGGATGGAATGAAATCAATTAATAATTTTAAGTTGAATTTCAAGAAGGGGCAAATAGCATAGTAGAGCAACGATAATGATTTATCGGGCAAAATTTACATACAGGTTCTCCTAAAATTAAATTAAATATTCCAGATCATATTTATGGAAGTTCGAACTCTTACCTCTTGACTCATATTAACCTGCCAAGATAACCTTATGCTCCCTGAAAACAAAGGCCGGAGAAGTAGTTAGAGTACAACTTTTCAATGTTATAGGGTACCTAATTTTCTAAACGGCCGAAGTAAATAAAGAAAAGAATGGTAAAGAACACTGCAAAAAGGATAAAATGCACCTTAATCTCGACCTGCTATGTTTGGTCCATTAGAGTCCAAAATGAGCTCCAAAATTTGTTTGTTTTGCGTATAAATGATTGTAGATTGTAATGGCCATAGGAATGGTAGGAAGGTACAGGCATGGTTTGCGTTAAAATGAAAGTGGCAAATTGTTATAATAGGGATATAGTTTGAGACTTTGTTGAGAAAAGTGGCCTAGACTTTACATCAAGGCCTACGCGAAACTCGACAAGTAATCTTCCATTCATTAAGAACGTGTCTTTCAACTCTGAGGCAATATTTTGTTTTGTTTGTTTGTTTAAGCATAATCATCATACTTTTAAAACACTTTCAATTAAATTTACGTTTAAACAAGGACTAGCATGGGTTAGTGTAGTCTTAGATCATTTGGGACAATGACCCAGGCCGGCCTGTAATCTTCCTCTACATTTTTTGGCTGAGTGTGGATCAGGTCCATTAACTCCTGGACATACTTGGCCCATCTAGTATGAATAGATCAATTGACCCGAAGTTTTAGTGGTGAAGAATATTACCGTGTTGAATGATTGAGGGTAGATCAGGTGGAACTTGCTTAGTTTGGGGAAACTTGAATCTACTTAGTTTCAATTTTATTAGTTTGCTACATAATTTAATCATCACTGTAATTTTTGTTTGGACTATAACATCATATTGGACAAATTGGGACTTTTTAAAGAAAAATATGGAATTTTTAAGTTTTTAGGATTTCCCAAAAAACCCGATCCATTGATTCGAGTCCGAAGTTTCGGATCGATTTTGAATTGAGCAAAATTGTAAAATTTGAATCCAATTAATCCAAATTTCGGATTGGATTGATCCGATCCGATCCATGCACACAATTCTTATCTCTTTTTCTGCTCAATTCGACATCAACAGTGTAAAATATACTCTTAAGTCAATTTTAATTTTCATAATCACTCCAAATCATTAAAACCACAAGGCAAAGTCCTTAAAGTGGATGGTGTTATTAATTAATGCATATCTCGTTAATAATTTTTTTTATATGAAAAAATTCGAGTAAGACAACATGACATACATGAATTAATAATAATAATGATTTACATGAAAATCACAGAACATTTTTATATAAGTTATCTAGTGATCATTTTTGTAATTTTATATTAGTTATTTAGTAATCATTTCTAGTTTACTGAAGTCACAAACATTGCAATAGAGCATCCTGGGTGGATATGTGAACTGAACCAAATTCGAATGAATTTTAGTGCTCAGATTCGTTCTTTAATAATTCGTGGCTATTATCAGTTTTTTTTTTCCACTTTTTCTGAAACGTGTTTTACATAAGTTAATAGCCATTAACCTGGGGTAATTTGTGTAATTTACTCAAAAGCTAACAACACATTCTCTCAGTGCAGAAAAAGCTCAGAGAAGAACCGCCGTCGAAATCGAATGGAATCCTATCTGGTCGACACTCTGCCATTCTCAACTTCACTTCAGAAACCATTTCATCCTACTACTTTCCAAAACCCTAACTCGCTAATCCCTCTCCAAAAACACCGCCGTCACAATCGCCGCTCCGCCACACTCGTCGCCGTCGTGCAGATGAAGGAGCAGAAGCTTTGGGGAGGACGGTTCGAGGAGACCGTCACTGACGCCGTCGAGAAGTTCACCGAGTCGATCTCCTTTGATAAATCGCTCTACAAGCATGACATCATGGGCAGCCGTGCTCATGCCTCCATGCTTGCTCATCAGGTGATTGATTTTGTGTCCTAGATACTGAAAATTCCTCAATGTAATTTCTTTTTGTAGTTTTAGGTGATTTGAATTGTCGTTTGCTGATGGATGCGCATTTTGGATGATTGAATTGGTTGCTATTTAGTTTTATGTGGCTTGGTTGGTTATATATGCATTGTATGTATTGCAATCTTCATTCCTCTTGTAATCGTATTGTTAATGCCTAGTATTTGCGTTTTGCAATGGTTAGTCTGATCGATTAACTAATAGGTTGCCAGTTTAGTTTTACACAGCTCGATTATATGTATTGCAAACCTAATTTATCTAGTAATCGTATTGTTAATGCCTATTTGTGTTTTTCAATGGTTAAGGATATGCTTAGTCTGATTGATTAACTAATAGGTTGCTAGTTTATTTTTACACTTCTTGATCATATGTGCATTGTATGTATTGCGATTTGCGAACTGCATTCAATGGTGGAGTATATATGCATTGTATGTATTGCAAACCTAATTGCTCTAGTAATTGTATTTTTAATGCCTATTGTGTTTTGCAATGGTTAAGGATATGGTCGGTTTGACTGATTTAACTAGTAGGTTGCTAGTTAGTTTTACACGGCTTGATTATATGTGCACTGTATGTATTGCGAACTACATTCCATGGTGGAGTACATATGCATTGTATGTATTCCAAACCTAATTGCTCTAGTAATTGTATGTTTAATTTTGGTTAAGGATATGGTTAGTCTGACTGATTTTAACTAATAGGTTGCTAGTTGAGTTTACACGGCTTGATTATATGTGCATTGTATGTATTGTGAAGTGCATTCTCCTAGCATTAATGCCGGTGTATTTTGCAATGGTCAAGTATATGCTCTGTATGATTGTTTAACTAATTAGTCACTTGTTCGTTCTTATATGCTTTTGATATTGTTGTTTTAGGGACTCATCACAGATGCTGACCGAGATGCCGTTATAAAAGGTCTTGATGAAATTGAGAAGCAGATTGAAAGAGGTGAGTTTGTGTGGAGGACAGATAGAGAGGATGTTCACATGAACATTGAAGCTGCACTCACCGATTTGGTTGGCGAGGCTGCAAAGAAACTGCATACTGCCCGTAGTAGAAATGATCAAGTTTGTACTGATTTCCGTTTGTGGTGTCGAGATGCCATTGATGCTATTGTTAAACGGATTATGCAGTTTCAGGTTCAGTCTGTTTCTCCAGTTATTTTGTTGCTTCTGTCAACCCAATTATCAGCTAAATCGTAATAATACTGCTTTGTTTGGACCACATAATATATATCAAAACTTCCATAGTCCTTCACTCCTGTGCAATTGTACATTTGGCCAATTGCAAATTTTCTATCACATTATGATCAGAAAGTTAATTTGCCATTAAACTTTTCATGATTGTTTGACCAACTAATACACCCGTCTAATCTAGACACAATTTTTGCACACTGTAGGTTGCAATGGTGAAGCTAGCTTTGAAAAATGAGGGTCTAATTGTTCCTGGTTATACTCATCTGCAAAGGGCACAACCTGTTTTACTCCAGCATCTTTTATTAGCTTATGTCGAGCAGGTTAGTTGATTTCTGCATACTATGCCACATGTTCAAATTTTCTTCTTGTGTTCTTTCACTGTGTTTTATGAGAATATACTTTCTGACATGTGTAGACATCGTTGATCATCTTTGACTTGATGTTCTTACATTACTCTCAATGGTCTAAATGTCTAATATACATGTTTACATAAGTGTGTGCAACTTCACACAAAAAAAAATCTACTAGCATATGGATTATCGTTTGACCTAAAAGTTTAGTATATTGATCATCCACTAAACAGATCTTATGGTCAGTATGAACCTTATCAATTGTTACTAATGAGTTGTTTGTGAAACATATTTTGTAATTTTAAAAACTGACAATCACAAGGCAAGTGCCTTTAAAACTTAGCACTCGTTATCATAGAAGTAAGTCTATGATGCACCCGTAGAGCAAATTCACTAGCAGATAGAGAAGTATGTGTGGTGGTAAAAACCACTGCTGACTCTCTCTGCCTCTGCTGATTGTGACATTGTTTTCAGAAAATTTAAAATATATTGAAGTTCGAAAGGACTTCACAGCCTTGGGGGTATACCCTCGTACTTTCTCATAGACCGTGAACTCTGCAATTCCCATTGGCTGATTGTGACATATTTTCATGTCCATGGAGTTTGCTCTTTCCTTCTCTAAGCTGCCATTTTTCTAAATAGCCTACCTACATGCATAGGAAATGGGTCATTGAAGGATCTTAAGTATTATTCTATTCTTTGACCTAATTTACCCCTTGTCATTGGGATAGAAAGGAATCTTATTGGTGACATGTAACTTTTAATTCCAATAATCATCTTCTTTCATGACTCATGAGCATGAACTACCTCTTCCGCTTGATTTTATTTATGCCCTACAGTAAGACTCACTAGTCAGAAAATTGTATATTGTAGCTTGATCGTGATGCTAGCCGACTGCTGGACTGCCGTGCCAGAATGAATTTCTTCCCTTTGGGTGCATGTGCATTAGCTGGTACTGGTTTGCCTATTGACAGGTTCATGACTTCTGAGGCTCTGGGATTCATGGCCCCAATGAGAAACAGGTAGAATATGAGTCTTTATGGTCCATTCTGATTCACAAGTCTGGAGAGGTCTGTGTGAGATAAACTGATATATCTTTTTTTTTGTCATCGTTTAGTCTTCTAAATTTTGTACTCGAGTATTCTTTTTGGGACAAAATCTTCGTTTATTGAATACTAAATGGTCTCTTTCTTGTGTACTGACAAGTAACAATAACTCCGTACTCGTCCATGGATATTTCTTACACAAGAATTGGTCTACATACATGTGCATTGTGGTTGAACAGATTAGTTATTATTTTGTTTTTCTCCATTAAATAATCTTAAAACAATTCTCTCATTTTTCTTTTGTTGTGTATGATTAGCTCTGGCATTAGATTATGAGCCCATTTAGATTGAATTTGGTTTTACCAAACAATCCTTGCTTATGTAATTGTAACACGTCAATTTGTAACAGCATCGATGCAGTTTCAGATCGGGATTTTGTGTTGGAGTTCCTTTCTGCAAATTCCATCACAGCCATCCATCTATCTCGGCTTGGTGAAGAATGGGTATTATGGGCGTCAGAGGAGTTTGGATTTATAACTCCTAGTGACTCAGTGTCAACTGGTAGCAGTATAATGCCCCAAAAGAAAAATCCAGATCCCATGGAGCTTGTTCGAGGGAAATCTGCCAGAGTTATTGGTGACCTTGTCTCACTACTTGTATTGTGCAAAGGTCTCCCTCATGCATATAACCGAGATTTGCAGGTTAGTATCTCTTTGACTACCAATATCAATAAAGTAATACTGGGTCGACTGAGCTTACATGAACTTTCAAGTTTCAAATGGCACTTGGCAGCCTCATCCTTATTTCAGCAGTATGCTTTTCATAGTACACCACCAGTTTTTGTTAGGGACCATTTTTGTTATGCCCTTTTTGCAATTTCATGTGTAAGACACCCCCTTTCTGTAAACTCACTGTCAACGATCACTCACAGGAGGACAAGGAACCTGTATTCGATAGTGTCAAAACAATAGTGGGAATGCTTGAAGTTTCAGCAGAGTTTGCACAAAACATTACCTTTAACAAAAATAGAATTCAGAAAGCTCTACCAGCTGGACATCTAGATGCCACAACACTTGCAGACTACCTCGTCAAAAAGGTATTTAACATCAACAACTTATAACCATTATCGTCTTTGGCTTATCTACTTTTGACGATTCAAAGTATGCTTCACGCAATATTTAAGATATTATTTGAACTGTTACTTATCATGACTCCTTTGATTTATGTACTTTTGCTAATAATGAAATCTCTTTACCTCAAAGTTATGCTTTGCACAATATTTAGGATCAAAAGTTTTAAGGAAAGTGCATGTATTAATTCCTTTTCTTCTTATGAATCACTAATGATGCATAAGAGATTCCTGATTGGGGGTGAAATCCAGCATTTTTACAATCCCTTATTTTCAAATTTCTTGCTTATGTGTACTGTGTTATGTTTATACTATGCAGGGGGTACCTTTTAGAACTTCTCATGATATAGTTGGAAGGTCAGTTGCCTTGTGTGTATCCAGAAATTCCGAGCTTAAGGATTTGAGTCTCGAGGAGCTACGGAGTATAAGCCCAACGTTCGATGAGGATGTTTATGGGTATCTTGGAGTCGAAAATTCAATAAAAAATTTCAGCTCGTATGGTTCCACGGGCTCAGAATGTGTATCTAGTCAAATGGATTACTGGGTCACTAAGTTGGACTTGAACTGAGAAGGAGAAGCTCCTGCTTGTGATGATATTCAGTGCTGAACAGATGGACTTTTGGCATAAAAGATCTCCGAAGATGCAGCTCCAAAGCAGAAGTGAAATCATAGCAGCAGCATATTTTATTTGCTGTAATTTCTAGTGTAGTTTTTTGATCAAATTCCATTTGCAAGACGTGCTTAATTTATTCTGAAATTTCAGAGCTCGAGTTTTGAGTATTTTGACCACTAAATCTGAAATTGAAACAGTGATGTTAAATATTTTAACTGCATTGCAAGTTGAGTGGTTTTACGTTTTCAGTTAATAGAAAATGTGTTTCCAATTTATTTACAACAGCATGGTGCAGTGGCATTTCTTGGTGACCACCACAGTAGATTCTTGCATCCAATGTTTAATCTGTTCCACATTCATAGATTCATGCAGGCATGCAGATTACTACATTCAAATTCATTTCCTTTCGGGAGAAAACAACTCTACTAGTTAGGCATCTCAATCTTAAGGCTATCTATTACCTTTTTTGCGCCACGAACCAAAGGTACATTCAATTGTTCCTTTTTTTGGAACATTCTACACCCATTGCACTTTAAATTCAATACTTTCATATCCATGCCACAACCAAATACTACCTAACATCAGAACAAATATCACACATTTCATTTAAATCTGTTCCAATACAACTATTACATTTACTTTTTTAGCACAATTTACAACTCACCCACTATCAGTTACAAACACCGCATCTTAATCTTCGTGTCTAAAATCAAATGTGTCATTTCTTCATGGATGAAGGGTATATAACATTTGATTTGCTCTGGTAAATAGGGAGTACAATTTGAAC
>JAYMSR010000491.1:0-13779 GCA_036897825.1 Plantago rigida | reverse complement strand
ACGGACCGGTCGGGCGGCCGTGAGTGACGACCGGACGACCGCCGGTCGTGCACAAGGGCTGGTCTTATTGGTTTTAGTTGCATGTCTATCGTAAAGGACCCTATGACTTGGCATGTACAGTTGGAATTTTGTGGTGACGTGGAGCAGGATATACGTCACCTAATACTTTAGGCGAAAAGAAGAAAATGGAATACTTTGAGATTGTCCGTCTTGTTCCGAACGACGTAGCAGACACCAAAACCGCCAAATTCCACTGAACCGGAACAACACCGCCAATTCAAAGCGGCCATTGTTGTTAACTCTCACTTTCTTCTTCTCGAAATGAAAAATCGCCATTGATTGATCGATTGATTACACAATCTGCTGCAAAATTAGTCTTCATCAGTCAGTTACAAATCCAGTACATATCAATTTCATTTTCACCCAAATCAACCTGAAGAAAATTCCACAGATTGATCAAAATCCAATCTGAGCAGGCTCATCGTCGTCAATGTCCTCCTGGGGACTAGGCTGGAAACGCACATCTGAAGTTTTCCACCTGACTCTTAGCTATGGCGCCGATGCAGATACGCTCGAAGACGTCACTCCTACGTCATCCCGATCGTCTTCTCCATTCCCCGGTTCTCCTTCCGGTTCCTCTCCTGACACCTCCGCCGCAGACGTAGCGGCGGCGACGAAGAGTCTATGTCAGGGCGATCAGCTAGGGTTCAGGATCGAGCTCGATTGGAATGCCGGTGAGGACGAGGATCAGGTTGCATTGAAACTTCAATCGCAGGTTATGATCGCCTTGCCCTCTCCGCATGACAAGGTGGAGATTGAGTTTAAGGAGAGGGATGACAACTGGGAGAATGATGGGGAGGGTAATTTGTGGAGTACTGGAGTTCGTGTGGAGATGAAGGTGGTCAAGAGGAAGGAGCCGTTGAAAGGAGTGATAATGTGGCGGTCTGGTGGTTCGGGGCAGCTGAGTGATGGAGGGATGGGAGTGCTGGTGAAGCTTATGAGGTCGAATTTCGCCACTTCTGCGGATGGTGTGGCTGTAGTTGCATCTGCTGGATGCCCGGACCATTGGCGGAATGTTACCATTGTCAGCCTTTGTGCTCTTGGATTGACGGTGAGTAGTTTCTTCGGTTCGGTGTTTATGCACTCTGATTGCATTGATATGCCTTGGAGGAATATGGAGGGTAATGTGTATGATCGAATGCACTTGAAAGTTGAATTTGTTTGGAACTTCAATGATTATGTTTGGTGGTCAGCATTTGGGTCTTGAGTCCTTTGTCTGGATTTGTTTTGATGTTTTTGCATTGAAATGGAATTCAATCTATTTTTTCATTTCAATATGGAGTTAAATGCTTATGAACAATATTCTAGAGCCTAGAAGTTTTGTTTGTTTGGATTTTAGAGACAGTGTTTGGGAGTCAACGTTCACCTATACAGTTTATGAGATTGTTTATGTGCTTGGGGCTTGGCTTATTTGTTTTTGTGAATCAACTGAATTCATGAGACATTTAGATTCAAATATGCAGTTTGGGAATATGTTCTGAAAAGAATGGTTCTCAATATATTTCATTCATGATATTATATTTTTTGACTTAGTTTACCGTTCCAAGATCATTAGTTATGGTTTCATTGTACTTATATAGTAGTTGCCAATTGCCATGGGACAGGTTGTATGATACAGTGTTAACAACTTATAGGAATCCTTAATCTGATCACTTGTCATTAATAGAGTAGTTCCTGATTATATTATCATGCAAAGTAAGTTCTCATAAACAGTTGCAGTGTTGCAAACTGATTACCTGAATGTGCTTGTGTTTTCAATATCTGCAGACCCTACCTGTGGAGATAACCAGACTCCCTTTCCTTGAGAAATTATATCTTGATAACAATAAGCTTCAAGTTCTGCCACCTGAAATTGGTGAGCTGAAAAATCTGAAAGTTCTTGCAGTTGACTACAATGCACTAACAACTGTGCCTGGTAAGTTTTGAAGTTTCACCATTTGCACCAGCCACCAGCTAAATTGGTGTAGGTTTCATGAGGAACAATATTACTTGTAAATAAGTTACACGAGTCCTTAACGAGATAGTGTATATCTTTATTTACATCCCCGCATTTGTCGAATGATAAGCAGGTGAATTAAGACAATGTGCCGGTCTTGTTGAGTTGTCCCTGGAACACAACAAGCTGGTCCGCCCTCTTCTTGATTTCAGGTCATTGGATTCTATTACTTTTACTGTTATTCTCAATTATGTTTATTGAATTACTCCAGAGCTTAATACTTATTTTCAGCGTAATGGCAGGGCTATGGCAGAGCTACGTGTCTTAAGACTTTTTGGCAATCCTCTCGAATTTATTCCTGATATATTGCCATTATATGAACTTCGTCACTTGTCTCTTGCAAATATACGTATTGTGGCAGATGAAAATCTAAGAGCAGTCAGTGTACAGATCGAGGTGCTAATATGAAATCATTTAATAGCTTAATGCTAATTGAACATGTGATCATGCCATCTAATGGTCAAACTGCCTATACTTGTTTCAGGTGGAAAATAGTTCGTACTTTGTTGCATCACGGCATAAACTGAGTGCCTTCTTCTCTCTCATATTCCGCTTTTCTTCTTGTCATCACCCTTTGCTGGCATCTGCACTTGCTAAGATCATGCAAGATGAGGACAACTGTGCATTTGTAGGAAAAGATGAGAATGCTGTGCGGCAGCTCATTAGTATGATAAGCAGCGAAAATCAGCATGTGGTATATTGCAATTTATTGATTAATTTATCGAATTTCTCCCTCTTTACCCACCTTAGCAGTTCTTTTGCCTTTTCTTTTTCTCAAGGTCGAACAAGCCTGCTCTGCCCTCACGGCTCTTGCCAAAGATGTTTCGGTTGCAATGCAGTTGATTAAATCCGACATTATGCAGCCTATAGAGAGGGTTTTGAAATCTGCCGGATCGGAAGAAGTAATCTCTGTGTTGCAAGTCGTGGTCAAGTTGGGTTTTACATCTGATACAGTAGCATACAAAATGTTAACCAAAGATGTATTGAAATCCTTGAAATCATTGTGTGCACACAAAAATATAGAGGCAAGCTCCTTCACGTTCTTCCTTTTATGTGCTATTTGTTAGTTGTGTTCGAGTTTGTCTCCATACTCGAATCTGAAGGTGTGTATTTTTAGGTGCAAAGACTAGCCTTATTTGCCATTGGAAACTTGGCCTTCTGTCTGGAAAATCGTCGTACATTGGTTACTTCGGAAAGTCTGCGGGAACTTCTGCTGCGGCAGACAGTTGCATCTGATGCACGTGTCTGTAAAGCTGCGGCCCGTGCTCTGGCAATATTAGGTAAATTCTTGCTGTCCATCATTTCCTTTGACATTGGCCTAAGACCATTGCTCAAGCAATGCATTGTTGCCTTAGGGGAAAATGAGACCCTGCGCCGTGCTACTCGAGGAAGGCAAGTTCCAAAGCGAGGATTGCGCATACTGACAATGGATGGTGGCGGCATGAAAGGACTTGCAACTGTAAGGATCCTAAGAGAAATTGAGAAGGGTACTGGAAAACAGATCCATGAGCTCTTTGACCTTATCTGTGGAACATCTACGGGAGGCATGCTTGCTGTTGCTCTTGGAGTCAAATTGATGTCCTTGGAGAAGTGTGAAGAAATATACAAAGAACTTGGTATCTATTTTCTTGCAGAAATCTACAACTGTATGATTGCTAATGTGTATTTTCATCTTTGTACTTTCTGTCTTTTATACTTGTCATATTGTCATTTTCTATCTCAGGAAAACTTGTGTTTGCTGAACCTATTCCCAAGGACAATGAAGCGGCAACGTGGAGGGAAAAGTTGGACCAACTTTACAAGAGCTCTTCACAGAATTTCCGTGTTGTTGTTCATGGGTCTAAAGTATGTAACTGCTATTTCATCTGTTTCCTCTTTCCAGATATACATTATACATATCCACAGTTGTTACATGTTAAGCAGTGAAATTTAGTGGTTCTTTCGAAGAATGATAATGAAGAAATTCTATTTTACCAAATCCTGGTCATGTCATGTTTCTTTCTTTGCTCAGTTTCACTTCCTTTATTTCTCTTGTCCGTGCTGTTAAAACACACACATTATTGTCCTAGTTTTCTACCTTCAACAGTATTATATCTTTCTTATTTTTAAACTATACATAATGAGATTATAACATGATATGCATATTTTTCCAGCACAGTGCAGAGCAGTTTGAGAAGCTGCTAAAAGAGATGTGTGCTGATGATGAGGGTGATCTCCTAATAGAATCTGCTGTCAAAAGGACTCCCAAGGTTTTTGTTGTATCAACTCTGGTCAGCGTATCACCAGCTCAACCATTTATATTTCGAAATTACCAGGTTTGATTTGTAGTTTTTCTTTAATATGTCGTGCATTGAAATACATAGACACATTGCTTTTCTAATTTTGAAACATGACCATTTTGAGTGCAGTACCCAGCTGGAACACCAGAAGTATCTTCTATAGTTTCCGAAAACTCGGGAAACAGTGGGCAGAGAACATTGGGAGTGGCAACTACTGGGGCTCAGATTGGATACAAACACACTGCTTTCATGGGAAGTTGTAAACATCACTTATGGCAAGCTATAAGAGCCTCATCTGCTGCTCCGTATTATTTGGATGATTTCTCTGATGGTATCAAAAGTCCTCGTTATTTATGTATTTGTTTTTTATACATCTTATTATTATCCGCATCACAATTGATTGCTGCTCTTACATGCAAGGTTCATTTATCTTTTTTTCCCTAACATTTACCGTACAGGTGTATATCGCTGGCAAGATGGAGCTATTGTTGCAAATAATCCTACTATTTTTGCCATTCGAGAAGCACAGCAGTTATGGCCTGATGCTAAAATTGATTGCTTAGTTTCAATTGGTTGTGGATCTGTTCCAACAAAGGTATGGAAATCCTCATTGGCTGCAGATATGGTTAAGAATTATTTATTTCACTATATGCTTGTGAGAAAGTGTTCCAGGAGTTGAATTACAGCATTCCTGTAAATAGTTTTGGAGTAATCTGACCGCCTTTTGTTCTTGCTTCCTCCCTTATATATTAGGCTCGAAAGGGTGGCTGGCGTTATCTGGATACTGGACAAGTGTTAATTGAGAGTGCGTGCTCTGTTGACCGTGTGGAGGAGGCTTTAAGTACATTACTCCCTATGCTTCCGGATGTTCATTATTTTCGTTATAATCCAGGTGTGAAGTAATCTGTTATTATTTTCTTACAAGTCTTTCCACCTGTCTGTCACTTCATCTCGAAGAACTAGTAGTTCATTTTTTCTTGAGCAACTACATTTAACTTGGTACAAAATTTCTAACCTAAAAAAGTAGTTCTGTGAATTTAATTTGATTTAGCTGTAAACTCTACGTCTGAGTTGTTCACATTCTTAAAAGTTTGACTTAATTGTACAGTTGATGAACGGTGTGATATGGAGCTGGATGAAACTGATCCAGCAGTCTGGTTGAAGTTAGAACATGCAACAGATGAATACATCCAGAATAACTCAATTGCTTTCAAGGCTTTAACTGAAAGATTGCTAGAGTCACCGCATGATGAGAAATTTTTAGATAGTTTGAAGCCACAGCAGCCATTAAAACCAAAAGGTATTATGACCCTAAAACCCTGTATCCTTCTTTAGTGCATTCCTGTAGCTTTATTCGTCTTATCAGTATTAACATGGTCTCTGGATCTGACTCTTGTCCTTTTTCCTTTTCTCGCAGGTCCAAATGACAACAGTCCCTTCTTGGGCTGGAGACGTGGTGTGCTTCTTATAGAGGCTTCAAACAGTCCAGATGCTGGAAGAGTTTTTCATCATGCTCGTGTACTTCAGACATTTTGTAATAGTAACGGCATTAAGTTAACTCTTACTAACTGCACACCAGGGACCAATAAAGCAGCTCCAGGATCTGCATTTCCGACTCCATCGTTTACATCACCTTTGTTTACCGGCAGCTTCCCGACAACACCCCTAATTTACAGCCCTGACATAGGTCCCCTCAGGCCCGGTAGAATTGATTTAGTCCCACCATTAAGTTTAGATGGACTTCATGCTGCGAAAATGGCAGACTCGCCGCCGGACTCACCTTGTAAATGCAAGCAGCTTTCTGCTGCTGTCCTATCATTGCATGAGAAAATACAAAATTCACCCCAAGTTGGGGTAATTCACTTGGCACTGCAGAATGACACACATGGTTCGATTTTGAGGTATTACATTCCCCGTGCTAACTTCTTAATTACCTTTAAATTTCGCTATACATTTACGGATGATTTAAGTATTTAAGTTTGAAAATCACACGCTTTCCTATATGTAATGGTTTGCATGGATGTGGGTGCAAGTATTTTGTAGCAAACATGCTTTTCTAAATGTAGTGGGCTGCATGGATGTGGGTGCAAGTATTTTGTAGCAAACTTCCCTAAATGTAATGTTTACCTTTTATGCTTCCTTGTATCTATGAGTCTTTTCTTTTCCATGTAGTTGGCAGAACGATGTATTTGTAGTTGCTGAACCTGGAGAACTAGCAGATAAGTTTCTGCAAAATGTTAAATATAGCTTACTGTCAATGATGAAGGGAAAGAGGAGAAAGTATGCATATACCAACATTTCAACAGTTGCTGAGTTTGTGTCATTCAGACCTTATTTTCAAATTGGTGGTGTTGTCCACAGATATATAGGACGTCAAACACAGGTAAACGTGTTGTTCTGTCTGTTATTTAATGAATCACCAATGTGAATTGTATGCAGAACATCTGACATAGAACTTATCTTCTTAAAGGTCATGGAAGATGATCAAGAGATAGGTGCTTACATGTTTCGTAGAACTGTTCCTTCCATGCACTTGACCCCAGAAGATGTTCGTCACATGGTATGGCTTTGGATTGATTCTACCTGCCCTCTGAAATGTCTTTGCTATTATCTGACATCTTTGTTTCAATTGTGGTTCTATTTCACCCCTCTTAAATAGGTGTTAATTAATCATTAGATAACCAGTTGACATTCTGAGAATTTATAGAATGTGTGAAATTTTTATTAACAAACCAGTTCCCCCTAAAGATTAGTAGGAATAATGTAAACGGCCAGCCCACCCAGTTAGTAGGTGCAGTCCCCTTCCCCTAACTTGTTGACTGTTATTTCCTTTTTATTTGCATGTATATCCAAACCGTTGTTTTTGATGCACATGTAGTATTTGTATCTCTAAATTTCAACTAAGGAGAATATCCTCTTAAAGATACAATTATTTATAGAGGTACAAACACCGATGTTCTTGGTAATAACAATTATTTTTTCCTTGCACATTATGATTGCTTTTGTAATTTAATGGATTCTGAACATTAAAGGTATTATACAAAATGCATTCGTTTGTTTTAATTGATGTGGTTGATAATGATTTCATATCCTCTTGAACTTCCCAGATTGGAGCTTGGAGGGACAGGATTATAATCTTCACAGGATTAAACGGGCCTACCCAAGCTATGACCAAAGCATTTCTAGATTCGGGTGCCAAGGCTGTTGTTTGTCCATCTTCGCAGCCCGAAGAATTGCAGTTAACATCATTTCACGGATCAGGTGAGTTCAGTAACTTTGAGAATGGGAAATTCGAAATTGGGGAGGAGGAAGGAGAGGATGAGGAAAACGAACCTAGCAGCCCCACAAGTGATTGGGAAGATAGCGAACCTGAAAAAAATGTTGAGCGGTCAATATCCTTTTGGGAAGAAGATGAGAAAGATCTGTCTCAGTTTGTTACAGAGCTATATGATTCACTATTTCAGGGTTCTGGAAAAGTTGATGATGCTTTAAAAAAGGCACGTGCATCGCACCGGAGCCTGAGATATTCCTGCCACCTCCCGAGTATACCTTAATGTTTGCAAGCAGAGTTGGAATATTTTTTTCCAGGGGGGTGTAAGTGTGCCGTTTCTTTACCTGACTGAGGGGAAGTATATGCACATAGCTTCCCCATTATATTATAGAAATATATTATACAGAACACCGCGGGAAAATTGTATAGCGAGGTTAACTGCACAGGAAAACAAAAGAAAGAAGCAAAACAAAAAAACTTTTTTTTGTTGCGGTGGCGAGAAAAATAAAGGGGAAATGGGTATAATTAGAGAGATCTATGAGGCTTGACCATTTTTTTCATATTGTCATGCAGAGGGAACTTTTGTTGAGACGAGTTCAAGTTGAGATTTTTATGTTGGTGCTATATAATGATATACTTGGATTAAACCAGATAACTACAGTTGCAGTCTGTTGGATGTGTTAGTAATGTTAATTTTTGTACGGAATGACCTCATACATCTTGATGATCTGTGACCAAAAGGGTTGAAGTGTTTACGTAATAAGATCAAGATTGAATAGGAACGAGCATGGAATGCTGAATATGTTACTATGGATTACCTGAAATCATCCTTAAAAGCAAATCAACAATGATCTTCAATTCTGTCATGATAAAACTCATCTCAAATCGAAATGAACATAATGACCAAATTCACCAGGTTAAATGATCAATGAGGAGAATGTTTAACCGGGAGCTGTTTCGACTTGTTAGTCTTGATTTCGCACTTCACTCGAGATGAAATTAACATGTAATTTCGAAACACTCTTTAAAGCACCCTGAAACATCATTCTAATTTGTAAATTTTGTACTTGCATTTTCAAATGTTCATTCTGGATAAAGAAACGAGACTGACTCCTTAACTTACAAGCTAGTCATGTTTGCCAATTATGACTTTCAGTGCTCTACTTTGTAAATTCGAACTTTGAAGACATAAATGATGAAAACCACATCTGAATCAATCACTCACCATCATGCAGATTCATAGGCTGGCATGCCTTTTTTAAGTAAAGCATGTCAACATGTTAAAAAATCAATAATCTTCAAGTCACTCCCATCAACAACAGTTCAAAAACCAGAGCATAAACCAGATTGCACAAGCACAACCAGTCAAGAAAGAAAGGAGTGATAAAAAACAGCAAGAATTTTCATGGTAGACTGGCATGGAAAGGTTCCGTTGGAAGTTGGCTCGCGTGGTTCCATGGGATCACTGCTCAAGAGGGAGATTGAGTATTTCATAAGGCATGACCTGGAACGTGCCGAGAGTTGCATGAATATTGGCCGAAAGGCTGAAGAAATGGCTGTGGAAGAATTTAAATATTCTTGGTATAGTTCTTTCGGCTCTTTATTGGCGTCTTGCAGAAAAAAGAAGAGGAAGACTACTGGGATCTGCTCCATGGTTGATGTTGCAAACAACCAAGGGCTGGATGATATTCGCGGTTTCAACTATTGTAATTTTAAAGCTCACTCTAACAGGTTTTGAATGTTACTTCGACAGGTACTCTAATCGAACACTTAGCCCCTTATTTACAGTATTTCAGTGTTACTAGTCCAGAAACTTATTTTTAGTTAGGCTTGCCAGATTCCCTGCATGGACTGTGATAGATTTCCCAGTCTTAAGAACAGTATTATTTAAGAAATTATTTCATCATAATGTTCCGACATTGTAAAATAGGCCATTCGGTGAGTTCTTGTGTTGTGTATCATGCATTGAAGAAGCAACAAGTTCAGTTTCTTACAAAGGGACAGCAGAAGAATTCTTCTTGAATTAATTTCGATGTTCTTAACAAGCTGATGTTGAGAGAAAGATTAAAAGAACTCTTCTGAACATCACGAGTTGCACGAAATAAGTACAAGAATTCATTCAACGTCTCTGTAGTAGTAATCATCAGAGATGGTCCTCAATATCTCATTCAAATGTACATATGATGATGCTCTAGTTTTCGTTCATGTGATCTGTAGCAGAATGAAAATCACCTGTCCTCATGGCCAAATATTCGAGCGCTGTGACAACATCTCCAATAAGAGGTCGGATGCTGGCTTCCTCTTGGAGGCACATATCTGCGACGGCAAGAGATTGATACAGACCCTTTACTGGGTAATTCCCTTCAAGTAAAGGATCAGCGATTAATGTGAACTTTGTCTTGTCCTTAATAAGGGGCTGCGCCTGAAATCGCAAGTTTTATGATATTTTTGGTTACTACTTGAGTAAATTATACTGGACTAGTGATGATATTCATGAGGCTAAACATTAAGGAAAAAGGGACTAACCCAAGAAACAAGATTCTCTTCATCAGTTGGTTTTGTGTTGTCAATAACTCTTCTTCCAGAGATAATTTCCAGCAACACAACACCGAAACTGTACACATCAGATTTCGTTGTCAACTGGCCTGTCTGTGCATACTCCGGTGCACAGTAGCCGTATGTCCCCATCACCCTTGTCGACACATGATCCTTCCCTCCCACTGGTCCCAATTTAGCAAGTCCAAAATCAGAGAGTCTCGGATTGAATTTCTCATCCAGTAATATATTTGAAGCCTTAAAATCACGGTATATGATTGGAGGATTCGCTGTGTCGTGCAAATACTCTAGTCCTTGCGCTGCACCTTTGGCTATCTCCATCCTTCTGTACCAATCCAATGCCTTCTTATCCGGAGGTAAATCTGTGGAAGCGTTATTAGTAACAAGTTCAACAATAGAGCGAGAAGCAATGCAAGTAATGCATTACCAAAAAGGTGGTCTTCCAAAGATCCGTTCGACATGTACTCATAAACCAATATCCTCTGATGGCCATCAGCACAGTATCCTACCAAATTGACAAGATTCGGATGGTGAACAAGGCTCAGCGTCAAGACCTCAGCAAGGAACTCCCGGTTTCCTTGAACACCATTTCTGTCAAGTTGCTTCACAGCTACAACCTGGAAGACTAGACCAATGTAAAAATATGGCTAACTGTCAATAATGCAACAAAACTTACTTAGCTAGATAAAGATCATAGAAGGCCATGTAGTGTACTTGATTTGTTTTCTTGAGGAACCCTTTGTATACCCTCCCGAATCCTCCTTCGCCTACAAGAAGTTCCGGGTTGAATTTTTCCGTGGCACCTGCCATCTCCCTGAACGTGAATACTTCTGCCGGAACTCTCACATTTCCATGTTTGAGTATATCTTCAGTTAGTATCCTGTGTTTGCTTCCTGCAGCTGAATTACATATACATCATCAAATCAAATGGTTTAAATCACTTTTCATCAACAGAGACTCTTTCAAACGTACATTCGCAGAAATTTCATCACCAATCAACGTTCCACGGTGAATTCATCAAGAACTGACAGAACATAGCACATAAATTCGCATATATACCTGGATTCAGAGAAATGCTTCTGGCAATAGAAGATAAGGATGTGGAACCACCATAACTCTTATGTCCTTTGATGTCTTGAACACTACTTTTAGAAGTTTTAAGATTATTCCTCCTCATCCTATCGTCCCTTCGTCTCGGTATCGCGCAACAAGACAGAAATCTCATCTCCTTTCAGCAAAATGATCAAGCTTTATCTATTTCCTCTTCATTTTCTCTCTTGTTTGGTTCCGAACGATATATACAGGGGATGGAAACCATCAATCATCAAATAAAAAAAAATGATTGAACATATTGTATATAGATTTTGACCGAAGAAAAGGAAATTGTTGTTTGTGTATATGTTCTTGCAGGATGAAAATGTAAGGGGTGAATGCCATGGGAAAAACTAGTTTCATTGCAACATTGCACGTTGGATTTGGAGAGATTTTCGGTCCATTTTTTTCGGACTATTTAAAGATCCTCTTTTATAGAACAAAAAATTAATGTTACTATAAAATCTATAAAATTTGAAACAGGCACATTGGATATCTGTAGCTTTTAGGATTCTGGAATAAGGATTTGTTCAGGATGATCTAAAAATAGTTGTGGACTTTTAGCTAGGAGTTGATTGAAACCATATCAATGAGTTGATATAGAGTCAAGCCAGAAACATTAGTGACATTATACGAATCGATTCGAGCCAAGTATTACATAAACCAAAATCAGGGTCCTAATTGACTCAGGAATTCACCTTGACTCGCTAATTAATAAACGGATGTTTGGTATATAATGATCAACATAAAAAGTCTTGTAATGATATGAACGAGCCTTATTAATTTCATCGGACTGAAGTTAACTTAGACTCGTTTAATAAACACGCATAAAATAGAAATGGATAGAAAATGTTTTGATAAATCTATTATATATTTATGTATTGTATCAGACATGATAATTAAGGTGTTTTTTCTTTTTCTTTTGATATATTTATTCTAATAATTTATTATATCTACAAATGAAAGAACAATTTCATTTTTCATTTTTCTTAAGGTACATTGATTCTAGTGTTCCATGTGTATTGAACCTTAATATTTAAGTAAATCACAGATTTTGTGCTAGGTATTAAGTAGGTTAAAGTAGTAAAATAATCTCTGAAAATTTGGTTCAAATTAAAAGAAAATCTAAATATTTTATTTGCCCTATAAATTAAAGTAATAAAATAATGAAAACTAATTACTTTACGGTGTGTAATAGATCACTAGCTAATCGATCGAGACCTACCCTTCATACTGTCATTATTTTCAAGGAATGAAGCTACACATGATTCGTTGGTATGATATTTTCTCCTTTGGTTGTAGCCTTACCATAGTTTATTTATTTAAATCGCCCAAATACCACATTTTATATTTGAGTATGTTACATATAGACCCTTTATTGTAATTACTCTTGGACTACTTGTGGATAGAGAGTCGGATCTTTGGACTGACATAATTATTCTTGGACTACTCTCTGGATGATAAGATGGCTACACAAACACGTCACTTCACACACTTTATTCTTACCCGTGCGCTCACCAGAAAACTCTCCAATAGGTCACACGAGCCACCCATCATATATAGAAGTGCTTTAGTGTAAGCGAACTTAGATTTGGAATTCTTATTGTTGAATTTCCAATACAAAGTGCGGTGTTATAAGTATAATCAACTCATTTAAGCACTCACAAAACTTCGACTTATTAGAGTTGATATTATAGTTGTATCATCCTTAAATCCACATGGGTTAATGATTTGGTCTCAGGACAATGTTACCTCATCCGGTAGGCTAGACCACCGGGACAATTTCAAGAGTCAGCGGTCCCAAATAGGGGGAATTGGAACCACCGATTCCGGTTTGAACCAAGGTTTTTCTTTTTAATTAAAAAATTATTTGACTCAAGTAAAACATACTATAAAATGTAAAAAATACAGTTTTCATGTATTAGTTTAAAAAGAAAAGAACATATTATAGAAAGAAATATGAGATGTTCGAAGTATAACGTAAGAAAAAAAATACATTCTAGAAATATGAAATGTTTCAAGTAAATTGTACTAATAGCCTATAATCAAAGTAAGTGAAATTCAATATGACAAAACAATTCAATCTCCAAACCTGTGTGCCGTGTGCGGTTCTATAATGTTTAGCTTTTTTACATTCTAGTATTGTGTAAATATGGGTATTACAATTTACAAACGTTGCACGCTATAGTAGTTGGACTACCGGTTTGGTTATGGAATCGTCAGTTCCAAGTTTCAATGAAACCATAACCACATATGACAATTTTGGTTTGAGAATTGGGACTGTCAATTTCAGTTCGATTCTAGGTTCCCGATTATGTTTGGTTGTGTCTACAATAGACCTGACAACGTCGTTGAAAATATAATTTTGCAAGGGCATAGGATGCATACCTGACGAAGACACCTGACAATGTCGTTGAAAATATAATTTTGATCCGGTTAGATTGTTCCCGATTAAAAAATAAATTGTTCCCGATTAAAAAATAAATTGATCCTGTTTGGGATCGGGATTGAACCCGACATGAATC